>JAOEGL010000002.1:97576916-97779416 GCA_034509955.1 Urosaurus nigricauda | reverse complement strand
CATACCATGTCCGCCAGACTACCTATATCGAGTGTATTTACTTGACCCTGAAGGCTAGAGACAGTCTAGGGATTCTGTTGGTCTACCGGCCACCCCGTGCGCTAACAGACTCCCTTAACGAGCTGACACAGTTGGTCTCGGAGCTGATGTTGGAGTCCCCCAGGCTTCTAGTCCTGGGAGACTTCAACATCCCCTTCGCGGTCAACAATGTTCCATCTGGTGCGGCTCGGGAATTCATGGAAACCATGACAGCCATGGGCCTGTCTCAGTTGGTTTCGGGTCCAACGCATTGTGCGGGGAATACACTCGATTTGGTCTTCTGTACGGACATGGAAACTCCGTGGGCGGAAATCACCAAAATTTCCGCCCTGTCATGGACGGATCACTTCTTGGTAGAGGCAAGCATCAAGGCATGGAAACTCCGTGGGCGGAAATCACCAAAATTTCCGCCCTGTCATGGACGGATCACTTCTTGGTAGAGGCAAGCATCAAGGCATCAACCCAGATCCCCCCCGGGGGTGGCGGACCTATTAGGATGGTCCACCCTCGAAGGCTGATGGAACCTGATAGGTTCCAAGAAGCCCTAGAGGGGTATATGGTTGGAAGTGACGGCGACACTGTTGATGCCCTAGTTAACACCTGGGATACAGATCTCTCCAGGGCTATACACAGTATCGCTCCCAAGCGCCCTCTCAGGCCCGCTTCAAAAAAGAAGCCCTGGTACACGGAAGATCTCCGGGCCAAGAAGCGGGCTCTGCGACGGCTAGAGCACGTCTGGCGGAAACACCAGCGTTTATCCGACAAGGCTCTCCTAGACCTCCTTTTAGAGGACTATGGAGAGGCGATACAAGTAGCTAAGAATTCGTTCTATGCTGCTCGTGTCGCGTCCGCGGAGTCGCGTCCAGCAGAGTTGTTCAGGGTAGTGAGGGAGCTAACCCAGCTCCCTCCTGCCCCGAACCAGATCCTTGAACCAACCAAGGCCTGCTGTGACCAATTTAACAACTTCTTCGTGGATAAAATCTCTCGGATAAACGAAGGTCTGGATGCCAGAATTGAAGCAGAACCCAGAATAGAGGCGTCTAGAGCTTCCGTGGACTCTGTTGTACTGGATCAGTTTGAGTCTGTCAGTACCGAGGATGTGGACAAGATCCTTAGAAGTCTTAGGAAGACGACCTGCTCCCTCGATCCCTGTCCCTCGTGGCTAGTGGCCCAGGGGGGACCGGTTGTAACTTCATTGTTACACCGGATTATTAATTCATCTCTGAGGGAAGGGCATTTTCCGCTCAATCTTAAATTGGCCACAATAAAACCATTACTCAAAAAGCCCTCCCTCGACCCCCTGGTTCATAACAATTATCGGCCAGTCTCGCTGCTGCCATTTTTGGGGAAGGTGATCGAGAGGGCGGTTGCACTCCAACTTCAATCGATCTTGGATGAAACGGATTTTCTAGATCCATTTCAAACCGGTTTTCGGGCGGGCTACGGGGTTGAGACTGCCATGGTCGCCCTGGTCGATGATCTCCGTCTGGGCATCGACAGGGGTAGCGTGTCCCTGTTGGTGCTCTTGGACATCTCAGCGGCTTTCGATACCATCGACCATGGTATCCTTCTGGAACGCCTGGCAGAGGTGGGAATCGGGGGCACTGCGCTCCAGTGGTTCAGATCCTACCTCTCTGGGAGGTTCCAGATGGTGCAGCTGTGGGACGTTTGCTCCGATAAGAGGGCCCTTACATCTGGGGTTCCTCAAGGAGCTATACTGTCCCCCATGCTCTTTAACATTTACATGAAACCGCTGGGAGAGATCATCCGGAGGCATGGGGCGCGGTGTTATCAGTACGCTGATGACACCCAAATAGTCTTCTCTATGTCTCCGACTGATGCAGTGACCAGGGATGGCGTCGCTCCTCTCGTGGCCTGTCTGGAATCGGTAATGGACTGGATGAGGGAAAATAGACTCAGCCTGAATCCAGAGAAAACGGAAGTACTGGTGATAGGTTCTCCCGGTCCGGGGATGGAGGTGGTTCCACCTGTCTTGAACGGGGTCACGCTCCCCGTGAAGGACACAGTACGCAGTCTGGGGGTGCTCCTTGATTCGTCTCTCCATCTGACTCCTCAGGTGGATGCGACGGTCAGGAGCACCTGTTATCAGCTTCGGCTGATACGCCAGCTGCGTCCCTACCTGGACCGGAGGGACCTTGAAACCGTAGTACATGCTCTAGTAACCTCTCGGTTGGATTTCTGTAACGCGCTCTACATGGGGCAGCCTTTGTATCACACTCGGAAGCTACAACTGGTGCAAAATATGGCAGCGCGGGTGGTCACTGGTGCTCCCAGGGCCGCCCACATAACACCAATTTTGAAGGATCTTCATTGGCTGCCGATCCGCTTCCGGGCTCAGTACAAAGTGCTGGTTATTACCTATAAAGCCCTATATGGCTTGGGCCCAGGGTACCTGAAGGACCGTCTCTCCCCATATAATCCGCCCCGCACACTAAGATCTTCTGGACAGCGGTTATTGAGAGTTCCGGAGACCAGACTAGTGAGTACGTCGAAGAGGGCGTTTTCCATCTCTGCCCCCTGTCTCTGGAACTCTCTACCTACTGAGCTCCGCTTGTCCCCCTCCCTTGCTCAATTTAAGAAAGATCTAAAGACCTACTTATTCAAGCAGGCATATTGTTGAATGGACCTTTTTAGCCTGTAGTAAGCCGCCTATTGTTTTGCTGCCGCATTTGCATTTGCACTTATATCGGGAACACTGCTTTTATTGTTTTTATTGTTTTTATCGTGTATTGTAATGGGATTGTTTTTAATTTATGGTTCTGATGTTTTAATGTTTTTATATGTTGTACACCGCCCTGATCTATGGAAGGGCGGTATAGAAATAAATCTTCTTCTTCTTCTTATTATTATTATTATTATTATTATTATTATATTGTCATGTTCACTGCCTGGGGCAGAAAACTGTGACAAGGTCACAGACAACATTTATGTGTTTCAGAAATCACTGAGGTTCGTGGCTTTTCATTAAAAAATCAATTTTTACATTTTAATTTAATAAAATAAATAGGCTAGTTAAATGGACATTAATTAATTACTTAAATTAAAGAAAGAGAGCCCTCCCTCCATGCTATCTGCCCTGGTCCAGGCCTCAGAGGAAGAGAGGAACCACTGGACCTCATCCCTTTCCCCACCATCATCCCTTTCTCCTTTTGTGTTGTGTCTTTTCTTTAGAATGTAAGCCTGAGGGCAGGGAACCGTCTAATGAAAATTAATAACTGTAAGCCGCTCTGATAGCCATTAAGGCTGAAGAGCGGGGTATAAATACTATAAATAAATAAATAAATAAATAAATTGTTGATGTTTTTGTTGTGTTCCTTTAAGTCATTTCTAACTTATGGTGACCCCAAGATGACCCTATCACAGTGCTTTCTTGGCAAAAATCATTCAGAGGAGGTTTGCCTCAAAGGCCGATGGAGCATGATTTGCCCAAACCATGGTCGAGTAGGGATTAAAACCCTAGTCTCCAGAGTAATAATCCAATGCACAAACCACTAGGCCACACTAATTTACTAATTAATTAATTAATTAATTAATCATAGCTTCCTTATAACAATTCTATATTAATTCATAATTAAGATGTTTTTATTGAATCGCACCTGAATTTAATTTCTTAATTTAATGAAGTACAATCAAATCAATAGTAATTTTATATATTTATATAAATTTTATATTACATCTTAAATCATTTTTTCTCTTTAAAAAGAATTGTTAATCGCCATTGCATCTCATTCAAGTACTATGGGAAGCAGATAGAAGAAGTATACGGATCTGGTAGTTGTTAAAAGCAGCTGATATTCAACAGTTTTTGTTGCTTTGGTAGAATAAGAAATGATCAAAGAGTACGAAATTCCCACTCCCTCCCCACCCCCATTTCTTTCCACTTCCCTTCCCCTATACGTATGTGTGGAAGGAGAGTTATTGAAACGAAGACTAGATTTCTGAAGAGTCATTCTCAGCATCACTGAGTCACACACAAAAGTCAGGAAGTAGATCAAAGCAATATTTGGAGGCGGTGGTTAGAAACATTTCTACAAGGAGAAAAACAAGATGATTTGAGAAGACTTAAAAAACAAGAGAAATGGCTAACTTTACTGGAGGAGCAGTTTGCCCACTTATTTTTATGGTAGCTTTTTGGAACCTTATTTTTTGTGGGGGTCCTGCAGGCTTCTGGGGCCACACAAAGGTGCAGAAGACTGCATATGGTCTTCAGGTTCTACCTTCACCACCCTCATACTATACTAAGTATAAGTCAATATATTTTAAAGACCAAACCAAGAAGCATTTACCATTAAATGTTGAAGCATCAGCAGAATCCAAACTTTTTAAAAAAATATATTATACAGGTTGAATACAATTATCCAAGTGTTCAGAAGTGTTTGGGATTTTTTATTTCATTTTAATTTTTATTTTATTTTTAATTTTTGAATACTTGCATATACATAATGTGGTATCTTGGTGATCGGACACTAATCTAAACTCGAAATTCATTTATGTTTCATATACACCTTATATGGATAGCCTGAAGGTAATTTTAAAAATTATTTTAAATAATTGTGTGCATGAAACAAAGATTGTGCACACAGCATCACTGAACATGGTATGTCTGCACTCAAAAGGTTTTGGATTTTGGAGAATTTTGGATTTTGGATTTTCAGATAAGGGTTGCTCAACCTGTATTATTAGGACCTCTACTCGCTGGCCTGTGGCAATAAAAGGCACAAGAGAGATAGGGAGATAGGGAGTTTTCTTTTAGAATATCTATTCTACAAAATCAGAGAGTCATCGTGGCATAGAAGTTTTAGCATTGGATTATGACTCTGAGGATTAGGGTTCGATTCCCTGCTCAAGCATTAACCATCACTGGGTGATCCTAGACCGGTCATACTCTTTCAGCCTCAGATTATGACAATGGCAAACCCACTCTGAAGTACCAAGAAAATTCTATTACAGGTTCACTTTAGGATTGCTATAAGTAAAAAAATGATTTGGAGGAATACAACAATAAGACTAGAAAAGTACAGTCAGCCCTCCTTATCCATGGATTTTTTAATTCATGGATTCAAACATCCAGGCTTGAAAATACTTTAAAAATTTATAAACAAAACAAAACATAGTGTGAATATGGACTGAGACTGTTAGGATTACTGTTATATTTTGTTTTGTTTGCAGACTGGTCATACCATATATACATGACTATAAGTCAACTTTATGTATAAGTCAAGGACAAGTTTTGGAGCCAAAATTATGGATTTTGAAATGAGTCATGGATAAGTCGAGGGTAAAACTTAGGAGCATTTAGCAAAGCATCTAAAGGATGAAGCAAAGCAAAACAATGTCAAAAACGTACAAAATTCCAACTGACATAGCTCTTTGTGCTTACCCTAAGGCTGGATGAATGAGAACGTAGAGGGGATCAGTGCTTCCAAGACACATTTACTCTTCCATTTCACCAGGGGATGATTCCTTCTTTTTAATGAGAGTTAAGATACAGTACTTGCATTGACCCGTGGATAAATCAACTCAGATTTTTTGGGTAAATTTCTAGACTTATACATGAGTATATACATTAGTTTAGCATTCTATTGCACCTAGTGCAGGTTTTATTATCATTGTTATTTTATTTGTAGAGATTTCTCAAAGAGGTTTCCAATAAAAAAGCAAAAGCAATCAAGAAATGTAACACACAATGGACATTGGCTTACATTCTTTCTCTGTGGATACAATATGCTCGGAAGTTCCATAGTCTGAATTCTGAATACTATGAAAGCCATAATTCTTGTAAATATGGCTATCAATATAGTACACAGGCAACAAAAATGCCTGTGAGAAGCTTTAGACAGAGATTCTAAGCAATGTATTAGCATTTCCAAGAAATGTGAAAGGAGCAGCTTTAAATTTAGAATCAGGATTATGCAAATTAGTAAGCATTTTGTGGAGGCAAATGCTTTGCTACTAGCTTCCTCAAAGATATGGTGACACTAGCAGTACACTGTATTAATTTAACAGATTCTTAGAATTTCCACTAGAATAAAGCCATTTCTCAATTATTAACTATGTTCAATTTTCCATTGACCCTTTTTGCTCAAATTGAGAATTCACAAGCTAGGTGGCTATGAGTCAAAGCATCTGGGATATGGTGCACAACTTGTCTCAAACAAAGCTTGCCTGTTCATTTTCAGATCACCAGATAACCTTCCTTAATATTATGCAAAGATCAAGTTATCTATAAAATCTATTATCTCAAAATATTGTGCAATCTTTATTCGCAAGTGTTAATGATGCAGCATTAGTTGCTGAAAGAATGATATGGAGGAAAGCCTCCTCACTTCACTCTGAGATTCAATAACACCTCTAGGGATATTAAAACATTGACACACGTATTTTTATTATAATATATATATATATATATATATATTAATAAAAATATATACAGTGGTCCCCCGGGTTACGAAAGTAATCCGTTCCGGATTACCTTTCATAACCCGGAAATGTTCGTAACCCGGGGGACCGCTTTGTTTGTTGCGCCGCGTGGGAAATTTAAAGGGCCGACACTTTTTTTCCCGTACCCCGGGGTTTTTTCGCAAGCCGGGGCTGTTTTTCTGGCCCCGGCTCTTTCGTACCCTGGGGGATTCGTAACGAGGGGGACCACTGTATTGGCACGACGGAAATTGATTCACACAATACTATATCACTTCAAGGCCTTTCTAATAAGTTAATATGTTCAATATGGGGTGAGGGGGCAAAATATTAGTCATTTCAAACAGAATATTGTAATTATTTTATTTTTCAAACTTGACCACAGATGTTATCATACTATTGACCATATGAATTTGATCCTTACCGGTATAATGACTAATATTACTATTGTACAAGTAGGTATTACTATGTTCTCAGTTGTTTTGCATAGCTTTCCCTCTTTATATATTCAGTCAATGGACTGAATTTTATTTATTTATTTATTTATATTAGAGTATTTATACCCCGCCCTTCAGCCTTAAAGGCTATCACAGCGGCTTACAATTATTATTTTTAATAAGACGGTTCCCTGCCCACAGGCTTACAATCTAAAAAGACACGACACAAAAGGAGAAGGGAATGGTGATAGGGAATGGCATCAAGTCCAAAAGTTCTTCTCTCCCTCTGATGCCTGGACCAAGGCAGATGGATTGGAAGGAGGTCATTGTGCGGCATTTCAAATGTTATCAACCTTAAGCAACAAAGCCAGTGGTCAGAAATGCTGAGACCTGCAGTCCAACAATGGCCCAAAACACATGGGCCAAAAAGTGTGGCTTCCCGCTGCTTTGGTGGCATGGTGTGAACACGACACATGCCTCCAACACAGCTGGAAGCCACTCTGAGGCCACCTAAGGCAGCATAAAGCCAGCCAGAAAAGGAGTAGCAAAAAGTCATTTTTTTGCCGGCGGCCCATTTAGGCAGCCAGCTTCGGGATTGCTTCAACCAGTCACCACAGTCCCCAGCTGATCGGGGGCCATTCATGGCTGGAACAGCCAGAGACCACTCCAAGTTGCCAGTCTGCTTTGACCCAACATCTAAAGGATAACATGATTCAACCCTGAACTAAATAAACCAACTAATATCCTTTTGTACTTTGGAGGTACTAAATTATTATAACACAGTATTTTTAGGAACAATGTGCTGGATCTATTAGCTGTACTCAATTGTACCGCTATCAGTGGGATTTGAGTCATGACTAACTACTACACTGATTCCAATGGAAATTAAATTCATCTAACTTATCTACTTTTCAATGACAAATATTCAGGAGGAATGATGCAGCTTTCTGATGCTGATCCACTGATTAAAGTAAACACTTGCAATACACTTTTAGGATGGGATTAGGCTGCCATGTAATGTATGAAAGGGCTTTGAAGTAATACAGTACATAATCTACAAACATCTTATATGGCTACCCTGCCATTTTACAGTGTTTCGAAAAAGAAAAGTCATTTAGCACTCTTCTTGTTCACTATCCTATCAAAGTGCTATCTTATGTATCATCAAAAGTATGCCAAAATGAATGTGAGTCCAATCTAAATTGTCATGAAGATTTTGTATTGGTACAGTGGGCACTTGTTATCCAATGGAGTTTGGTTCCAGGACCCCCTGTGAATAACAAAATCCATTGATGTTCAAGTCCCATTTAATACAATGGCTTAGCAAAATGGTGTCCCTTATATAAAATAGCAAAATCAAGGTTTGCTTTTTGGAATTTAGAATTTTCTTGAATATTTTCAAACCGTGGATGCTTGAGTCCATGGATAAAAAGTCTGTTGATAAGGAGGAGCCAACTGTAAATTACTAACTTTTCAGCTCAATCACTCTGTCCTTCAGAAAAAAATATATTTCCCTGAGAAATCAAGGGTTAATTGTACAGAATAAATCACATATTATCTTGACAAGTAGGCAGTTAATTTTAAAACACATAACCAATCCAGATATCTTAAGACTGTAGTATTGTGCTGAATAAAAGGTTTGTAAAGTTATTCTCTCCAAGTGTTTGCTTCCTTCGCAACCTTCCTTCACCACACACATTCACAACTTTGCAATTTTCTAGTTACATTACCAGCATTCTCTAAGTGCCAAAGATCCAGGCATGCCTTTTCTCAATAATGATACTGAGAGGAGCACACTACATTTTCTTCCTCCCCACAGTACTTTATTTTCTGCACCTAGGAACTGTCAGTATATTTTTGCCCCAAGCTGTGTACAATGGCTCAGGTACATGCAATGAGTTAAAGAGGAAATGCTGATACAATTTGAGCATGGAGATGAGTCATAATAGTTCCGAACTGCACTGTCACAATAGCCACATGAAAGGAAGCTGATGAAACACTAGCAGGGGGCTAGATCAGAATCGTAGCTGTGTTTGTGTACCTAAGGATGAATGCTACAATAAACAATGTGTGGTGTGGATATTGGTTGATGGCAGAACATTATGCTGGTATGTATAAATATTGCTGTATCGTGATTGTAAATATTTGCTACAACTAAGATTAAAAGCTTCTTCGGAAAAACCTCAGTAGTTGTGAACTACTTCCAGACTTGGCAGTGGTATTTGCTTTCCTGGCTGGCAGTCCCCTGCATGTGGACACAGTTGTACCCCAGTCCTAACAAGGGTTATGGGCCCAGAAGCAGGCAGGACAACGCTCAGAGTTCTGTGTGAGTTCACCAGTTTGTGCATGTTCAGCCAAAGTTCTCAAGCAATCAGAGAATTTGGCAGGAAAATAGGTAAAGACTAAGTGCCTGTTTGCTAGGCTTTATCTATAAGGTGTGGTTTGGAGGTCTGCCAAAAACTGTCCTTGTCTAGTTCCATAAGCAAAAGAAAAATACAGAGTCCAGCTTCCGTTTTGAGAAATTAAGGGCTGACAATTATTTTTCCTGGTCAGCTTATGCCAAAGCTTTGTTGATTACAGAAAATTTAAGGAGTGTTGTGCAGGCTCAAGCATCCAATGAGGATGAGGAGGAAGGAGGGCAAGAGTGACTCTTTTGCTTACTTTAGAGCTGTCCCAGTTGACCTATGTGTGAGAGAAAATGGCTTATGAACTTTGGAACGCATTGAGAGCAATCCACCAGCCTGATAGCTTGTTCTCTCATGATTTGGGTGAATCATTTGTACAGCTACAAGCTGCAAGAGGGAGCTTCTGTTATACAACATCTCAGCAGCATGCAGGAAATGTTTACACACGTTCCTGTCCATAGTGTAAACATCCCAGAATTTCACAAGGCTTACATCCTACTAAGGGGTTTGTCAAAAAATTGGGATTTCCTAATGTACAGTCTACAGAGAGTCACAGAGAAAGACCTGACCCTGGACCTCGTATCAGTGAGGATCTTGGAAGAAGTCCAGAGGCATGATTTCGAGGCCAGGCTGGAGAGTTCTGCCATTTCAACCATTCACAATATAAAGACATCTCCCACAAAGTCTGAGGGTGAGAGAGAGCAGCAGTCTGCAGCTAGAAAAAGCATGTCCTGCAAGGTACTTGGATTGTTCTGTGTGCAAAAAGATAACACTGGGCCAGTACAGATGAGCCTCAAAGGGGCGGTTCCATGCCGCCCTTTTCCACAGTGGATTGGAGCCAGGGCAGCCTCACCGACAGCCACAGCCATGAAAAGAAAGGGGCGGCCCAGCTCTTTTCTCCTCGGCATCGTTAGTGCAGCTGTTTGGTTGCCACAATGCGGGGGCCCAAAAGAAGCTCCGTTTTGGAGGTTTTTTCTGTGCCGCCGCCAGGCTTGAGGAGGTGTGGAGTCATCAGGCACGCGCCACACCATTTGGAGGTGGCATGTGTGTGATGTCATCCTTACACGCACCATGTGGAGGCCGCCGCATAAAGATGGCGCCCTCCACACGAACTAGGATGAGAGACCGTGTAGTTGGTGAACAGTCCCTAAACCTAAAATCGCTGTGGCCATGCCCCTTTTTGCTTGTCTTCGGGCACTGAAAGCTTTTCCTATGCCCAAGAAAAGCAAGTGTGCAACCCAGAGGCCGTTTCAGGAAGTACATACAGATATGGCTGATCGTTATAAACCCAGGGAAGTGGGCAACAAATGCATGTTGGTAATTGTTTATAGGCACAGTAGGTATGGGTATGTCTTTCTGCTGAAAGCAAAAGATGAGGCAGCTACAAAATTTAAGGAGTGGGTAAACTCAGTTGAGAGAGAGTTTCCCCACAAAGTTGGTGCATTCGTAATGGACAGGTGAGGCAAATTCTTCAGTACCCATTTGCAAAATTGACTAAAAGAGAAAGGTATTCGCCTTAAGACCACAAATCCTGCAACTTCACAGAAGGATGGTTTGGCTGAAAGGCACATTGGGATCATCAGTCAAATCTGTGATTGTTTGACGCTTGATCTGTGGGGAGAGGCCACCCTACCCATCTGTCCATCTGTAGGGAGAGGCCACCCTCACAGCATGTCACCTCATCAATCAGATATGGAGTTCAGTCATTCACCAGACTCCATATTTCTTATTGTATGGTCATGCCCCCAATTTGAACCTTTTGATAATTTTTGGGCAATATGCAAATGTGCTTGTTTCACCACAGTTTCGTAAAAAGGGGGAGCCAAAGTGGGGGAGGCTTCACTTTGTTGGGTAGGAAGGGAACAAATACAAGTTTTTGATGGGCAATGGTAAAGTAATGTTCTCTAGAAGTGCAAATTTCAAAAAACACTGTGGTTTGGAGAGAATCCACTGTAACCAGGATGTGTTTGTCCCACTCAGCATTGTTCCACAAAATGCCAGAAATGGAGGGGTGGATTTGCCTAGATGCTCGTATATATGATGAGCTTGTCAAACCTGAATACCAACTAAGTGTGGCTGATGCGTGTGTGTATACCAAGGATAGTGTAATTCTAGTGATCTTTGCTGATGATCTTTGTGTGGCTGCAAGTACAGTCGGCCCTTGCCATACGCGGGGGATCCGTTCTGGACAAACATACACCCGCATAAGGCAAATTTTGCATATGTTGGAATCCCACTGATTTGAATGTTGGTGTACCCGGGTGCAGCACGATGCCCTCGAGGCCCTGACAAACAACCATTCCCACCATCCCTCACCATGAACCAAGCGGAAGGAAGTTTTAGCCAGACCCATGCAGGTATAGCTGTAGCTCCTCCTCAAACTTTGCATAAGGGAAGGAGCTACACAAAGCCCACATGGGCCTGGCTAAAACTTCTTCAGCTTGGTTCGTAGTGATGGGAAACGACCATAATGAGAATGGTACTTTGTCAGAACCTAGAGGATCGTAGGTTCCACGGTCCCTGGCATATACCATGAAAAACTTTGGAACATTCTTAAAGAAATGGGAATGCCATTCTATTTAATTATTTAATTTGGAACCTATATTCAGGACGTGTGGCTGCTGTCAGGACTTATTAAGGAGAAACAAAATGGTTCTCAATAGGGAAAGGGGTCAGATAAGGCTGCATTCTATCACCCTATTTATTCAGCCTGTTTGAAGAAAATATTGTATCCAGAGCAGGTTTCGACTCAGAGGCAGGCAGAGTGAAGATCCGAGGTAGGAACATTAACAACCTAAAATATGCATACAACACAACTAGCAAAAACCAACAAAAACCTGGAGCAATTGAATTGAATTAAAGAGGGTCAAGGAGGAAAGTGCCAATGTAGGCTTGATGATGAACATTAAGAAAACAAAAATAATGACCACAGAAGATCTACAGGAATTCATACCAGAAAACAAGCAAACTGAAAGTCAAAGTTCCCATACCTTTGATGAAACATTGATCAGAATGGAGACTGCAGCCAAGAAATCAGAAGAAGACTAGGATTGGAAAGGGCAGCTAAGAAAGAACTGGATAAGAGGAAACGTAAAACTCTCAACACTCAAGTGAGGATAGTACAAGCCATCTTATTCCACATCACCATGTACGGATGTGAGAGTTGGACAGTGAGAGTTGGACTGTGAAGAAAACCAACAGCAAGAAAATAAATTCTTTTGAGATGCAGTGCTGGGAAAGAGTGTCAAGGATACCACAAACAGCCAAGAAAACAAAAAAACAAAAAAAGGGGGGGGGAGGGGTTCTTGAACAGATCAAGCCTGAACTCTCTCTGGAAGCCAAGATGACTAAGCTGAGGCTTTCACATTTTGGCCACATCACAAGAAGGCATGAATCATTAGAAAAGACAATAATGCTAGGAAAGATAGAAAGCAGCAGAAAGAAAGGGAAACCACAAGCTAGATGGATGGACTCAATTAGGGAGGCCACATGCATGAACCTGCAGGACCTGAGGAGAGCTCTAGAGGACAGGGGGTCTAAGAGAAATCTCATTCAAAGGGTAGCCATGAGTCAAGGTTAACTTGAAGGCAGTTTAACAGCAACTACAATATGTGTTCCATATCCCATATAGCAAATACTATTTGAATCAACAAAAACAGACTTTTAATTTTGGTATTTGTTGGTTATAACACTGGAAGAGTAGACAAACAGAAAACTAAAAGGGAAATCCTGGAAGATTTTTCAGGTTCAGGAAATTTCATTTAGAGGAGGGATGTATATTAGCTGATAAAGTAGGTATTTTCCCCCCTCTTGTTTGATGATGTAAGAGTAGAAGGGTCTCTTTAGATAGTAGCTTCTTTTAGTAGCCCTTGCTACAAAGTGAATTTTTTGTGGATATGTCCAGATCCACATACATTCCTTGCTTGGAAAAATGGTGCTGCTCCTGGCCACAAGGTAAATTGGTTTGTGCAGCACTAGCTGTGCCAATGTGCCTAGGCAAGATCTTCCGGGTAAGACAACCTCCTACTCTTCTTCTCAGTGAAGTAAATGTGCCAAGCTTCATTAAGTCAAGGGGATCAAAGCGCTTTCCTCCTCCTAAAACTACTTTTTACTCCAGGAAATTTTGTGTCCATCTTATCCTGTCCTTCCAGACTTTCTTGCTTCGCCATGTCATAATTCCTCTTGGTCACTTTGCATAGCATCTAATGAAATTTCTCTGCCCATCCTGTTGCCCATCTGATTTCTGGATTAGACAGTGGCTTCCCCCAAAATATACTTGACCTGACTTTAATTTCTGGGTAATTACTCAGAATAAGAAATCAAGTTACAAACACAACTATCAGATTATATCGTTTTTAATAGATACTGCAAGAAAACCCAGGTTGGATGATGTCCAACTATATTATGAACACATGTGAAGCCTTCTACCAACTTGTTAACTTGGGCAGTGGATTAATTTAACATACTACTCTGGCAACTTAAATATTCTCTTACCTCTTTTTTCTGAGTTGGATAAGTTTCAAGGGGCCGTGTAGGCACAGAACTGTGTGCCTGCTGAAGTTGCTCCTCCAGCTGTCTTATACATTGTTCTTTTTCAAGTAGCTGATTCTGGAGAGAAATTTGACTTTCCCGAAGCTGAGTCTCACTCTCTTTTAGTTTCTCAAAACATACAGTCAATTCACTGTAAAGCTATTTTAAACAGAAATATTTTTTAAATTATGAACTAATGTACAATCATCAATACAGGCATAACTATTACAGTGTAAAAGCCATCAACAGAATCAATGTTGAACCAATATGATGAAAATCAGCTCATCCCTTCTAAAAGCTAATCCTGTTCTGCAAGACCCCTTCCTATATTACTGTGTAGCAAAAGTTAAAAATCAAACTAAATTTATGTCTTGTTTACACACAAAGTGGGCTAGATTTCCATTATTAGGACCTGAATCGTCCTCCCTGCCCCTTATTTTAGCATGAACTAACACACCTGCAGAACAGAACAATATCTAAGTTGTGTTTTGAGAAAATAGAAATATTGAGAACCCTAAGGCAGAGAAGGGATAACTATCAAAATTGTCTTTCATGATTAGCATGTGGCTATTGTGTGCCTTAAGTTGTTTCCATATGACAAACATATCACAGAATTTTCTTGGCAAGATTTGTAGAGGGAGCTTTGCTTTTGCCTTCCCCTGATGCTGAGAGAGCATAACTAGCCTAAGGTCACCCTCACCTAGTGGGCTTCCATAGATGAGCCAATATTTTAATCCTGGTCTCCAGAGTCACAGATCAACCCTTAAACCACTGCAACATGCTATCATGAACATATAGTTGTAGGATTTAGACTTCACTTCCTTCTCTGCTTTAGAAATAAATGGGGCAGACATGAGCATATAAATGGCCACCCTGGCATGGGTTGTTTGGTCCTAAATACATTATTTAGTTTGATGGCACTTTCTGAAATGTCATTATTAGACATTCAAGGACATAGTGTCAAAAATCTAATTTGTAAAGGAAGGAAAGTATTAATGAACTTTAATAGTTGTTAATTAATTTATATAAACTATGTATAGATAATAACAAACTGTCCCTTAACTTTCATATATATACATATATATATATATATATATATACACACATACATATATACACTGTCTGTAGCTTCTGCAGTGATGCTGATATTGTTCATATTTGTTTTCTCGACAATAGAATAACCATTTCCAAGTTCCTTCTTGTACCTTACACAAACAACTGAAACCAGATAACAGACTTTACATTCCTAACAAGTGAAAAGTTCTATATTCCAAAGCAACTGTCTCCCTTGCATTAGTTTGCTGGCTGCAAGAACTAGATAAGGACTTGTCAGCTACTCCGTAGGCAAATTCACAGAGGAAAAGCCTTTTACTTTTCCATATGGCACTGAGCCTATCAGCATGTATGTCCTATGATATATTGTCCCTTACAGCAAGATCAATGACCTATGTCAGTGGTCAGATAGTCCACTTACCCAGTACTTCAATTCATGTGACTTGCTGACATAGTCTGAATGTTACATTGCAGCACACTATTTGGGAAGTAATGCTGTTTACATAGGCATTCAAGTCTTTGGTATGGTATTTTAAAACACTTTTGATCTTAGCCAAAAGGCCAAGAAGACACATTGTTAATTGTCTTGAATACAGATACAAATATGAAATAAATAAATAATATTGCTTTGACAAACTTTCAGGATAGTTCTATACAAGTCTGCTCAAATTTCTATTGGGCTTTCTCCCAAGTTAGAAGCTTTACAGAGGAAGAAGAAAATCAATAGAAGATTCAAATGGCATATCTGCTTCTGGACATCACAACTTCAGTACTGTGAGCAGAGAGTTCAAAGTTCTAACCTTGTCTTCTTGTATAATCTTGTGTAATCAGGATTTCCTTACTCTGTGCATGTGTGTGTGCACAAATAAATGGAACATTCAGGATATTATACAAACATTTTCATTAATACTGCATTCAAAACATACAGTATGCCCTTGGTATTTTCTAGGGGTTGGTTCCCCAGATATCTGTTAGGGTTTGGATACCAGAATCCGTGGTTGCTCAAGTTCCATTATATACAATGACACAGTAAAATGGCAAAAACAAAGTTTTGTTTTTGGATTTTTAAAAAAATATATTTTCAAGATGGGGTCAGCTGTAACATCTGTGGATACAGTGGTCCAACTGTATTGAATTCTTAAAATGTATGATGTAATACTCCTGCTGAATGGAAATTCAAGGTGTACAGTGACAGAATTACTGTATATCAGCCTAGTTATGTTTCATCAGACACAATATTTCCCAATGCTTTTAAAGTGCTGTCTATACATAGGTATAATGGGAAAAGTGTTAGACTGTCAGATGTCTTTGAAGACATCTGCAATAATCTTAAACCAGCATAACCCTGTGATAGCCTTTCAGTTCCACAGTAATATCTAGCTGGAGTCTAGACAACACTGCTTCCTTTTATTTTATGTTAGAAAGATTATGGAAACATCTTGACATCTATTTTATATTGTATTTATAACTCTTCTTCTTGGAAAAAAAGAATTATTTTCTAAAAATGTATACCAAGTATTTTACTGGTCCCAAACATACAAAGTGCTCCTGTAGCATGCTGGTTTTAATGAGACTCAATAGATTTGTCCACACCTAAGACTCAAGGTGGTGAGTTTTAAATCAATACTAAGGATAATAAGAGAAGAAGAGTTTCTTGGTCTCTAGACAGCCTTATCAGAGTACTGAGAAATTTACAGTTTAGAAGTTTTGTTTCAAAGCACAGTGCTCCCTTTCACTGTCTAGCTATTTATTAATCACTCTGATTGAAAAGTTCATAAAAGAAAGCTACTTCATTGGGTTAGAGGTAACACTATTTGCTCTCGAACTACCGGTATATACTAAGTTTGAATGTTACAACATAAACAACTGTACTTCTGTCAAGAAAGCATTCAGGACAAATAATGCTGTGGATAGTACTAAGCTATGGGGAGATAGTGTGATGTAGTGATTTGAGCACTGGGCTATGATTCTGGAGACTCTGGCCAAGTCACACTCTCTCCACCTCAAATGATGGCAATGGCTAACCCTGTCTGAACAAACTTGCCAAAAAAAAAAAGTCTTTGATAGGTTCGCCACTCAGGGTTGCCCTAAGTCTGAAACGACTTGAAGACACACACAACAACATAGTACTAATCATACATACATACAGATTGTACACCACTTGGCAGGCTTTTTCTCTTATTTTATTTGACCCTTACTATGTAAATCTCTGTGCAAACGCTACACCACTCTATAAAAAAAAAAAATACATTTGTACCTTATTTATTTCAATAGAATTTGTATCCACAGAATGACTGAGATCCACTGAAGCATTAAAATCCCCAGTGAAAGCATACACTATTTTCCAGGCCTCATCTTAAGCATCACCCTCTCACTTCCACTTAAGATGGGATTTTTATTTTCTCCAGTGTAGTGTTTTGAGGTACAATTGAGGTATGATTTGTGTACAAAATCAGCACCACTCCTTACTTCATCTTTATTTCACTTGACCATTATAACAGGCTAGACAGGAATATTGAATCTGAACTGCCATCACAATGACTTAGCATTTTTCCACTTTGAAAAGGCACTCTCTACTCTTTAAACAAAACCACAAAACCTGGTATGTGCATAATTTGAGGGCAGAAAAAGTCACGGTGGCAGAACTGAACATCAGGTTTCAGAGTGTCACTGTGCCTTCCACCTAGCCCATTGATAAAGGATTTTGGAGATCTTTTATAGGAAAAAGCTAGCATGAAGGCAAAGGTGGTTGTCCTGTATCACATGAAATCAAATCTACATTGTAAAGGGTTGCTTAGTCTGGCAATGTCCAGGTTGAGAATTAAGTTGTAAATCAGCCTTATCGGGCTTGTCCAGCGAAACATCCTGCCTCAGTATGTTCTATGATTCTGTCTTTTTAGGCCCTCCCTCCTTGCCAACTGTCATATTCTGGCCTGGAGGAAGTGAAAGGACAGGCCTGAAGAAGAAGAGCCCTCCCTCCTTGCCAACTGTCATCTTCTGGCCCTGAGGGAGTGAAAGGAGGACAGGCCCAATGCCATCAGGCCTGGCCTCAGTTAAGAAGAAGAGCCCTCCCTCCAGTCCATCTGCCTTGGTCCAAGCCTCAGAGAAGAACTTTTGGACCTGATTCCCTTCCCCCAACAACATTCCCTTCTCCTTTTGTGTTGTGTCTTTTTAGATTGTAAGCCTGAGGGCAGGGAACTGTCTAATTAAAATAATAATTGTAAGCCATTCTGAGAGCCTTTAGGGCTGAAGGGCGGAGTATAAATACCATAAATAAATAAATAAATAAATAAATAAGAAATCTCATTATTTAAGACCGAGACCAATATATGTAAACCACTAATATCTATGTACGGTTTGTCAGAGGTAACTTGGATAGAGACACAAATGTAATGGGCTGTCAACCACTTAGCTATTGACGAAGGTGCAATTACTACATGCCCCACGTAGTGAACACATTGCAGTTATTGAAGATAGTGTATTCCTGCCAAACATCATATTTTAATGGAATAAAATATACTTGAGAAAGTGAGGAACTGCATACTTTTTGATATGATATTGTTTCAGCTGTGTGAGCATCTTCCTGAATTCTCAGTACTTTTTGTGTATCCATATTGAGAGCCTGAAGCTGCTGGATCAGCTCTGCCTGCTGTGCTGCATGTTCAGTGTTTTGTTTGTAGAGATTCTGCAGCTCCTGCAACTCCTTCCTGTGCAAAGCAAGCAAGAAAAAAGAAACTTGAGGAAAAGAAATATAGTGATTATTCAATTAAATAGTTGCGCTAGCTATTTTGATTGAAAAATCTCATTCTCATCTATTTCTCTTTCTCTTTCTTTCTCTTAAAAATACCTTTAAATGATGTATAAAGGAAACATTTTTCATTTAATTCAGTTCAGTGTGTCTGAAAAATTCTACTGATAAAATAACTTAATCTTTGCTGAGACTTCATGGCAACACTACAACACTTCTTTTTTAGTACATAAGAAATTTCATGCTGTCTAAATATACAATAGACTAATAATATGGATACTTCCTTTTGCTTCCTAATAAAATACGAATAAAAAAATTGGCAGTCTACACTGACTATCTACAGTGAAGATGGTAATTTTCTGTGGCGGGCAGAAGATATCCTTCCTTATGAGTTGCTCCTTCTCCTTGCTCCAACAGGTAGGTGTTTAAACCATTCAGGTTTGCCTTAAGTTCACCTGGTGTAGACCAACCTAGCAGAACCATTTTCATGAAACAGCTGAAGACCCCAAAATACAACTACTGCAATGAAAGAGGGGCAACAGGTAAAAAGAAGAAAATGCAGTAGCCAAAAAGGACTAGACAGTGGACAATGTTATTCTCTCTATTTCCACTAGCATGTCAGGAGGACATGTAGTGCTCCCTGTCCACTACATACATACTAATCGTCACTGTTCCTATGATGGAAGAACATGGAAGCTTTGCTTACCTGTAACTGCAATTCTTTGAGTGGTCATCTGTGCCCTCGCTTATTAGGGTTTTGAGACTCCATTTAAAAAGTTCAGAGTGGAGCAGACTGGCAAGTAGCCCCACCCAGTCCTGTGTACTGAGCATGCCCAAGCCCACCAATCTAGCTTCACCTTCAGTTCAAGTCCGCCATAAAGACAAGAGGAACCGGAAAGAAGAACAGGTGGGCCAGTATGAGTGAGGGTAAAGATGACCACTCAAAAAACTACAGGTACTGGTAAGCAACCTGTCCTTCATCATGGTCTCTGTGCCTCACACATTAGGGTGACTAAAAAGGTTACCTGCAGAAGGTAAGCAGGTCACTGTAGAATCGAAGATAAAGCAGCACAACCAAAACAGGCATCCCAACATGATCTGGAATCAAGCCTGTTGTGTTGAAGAAATGTGGATGGTTGCGACCACATAGTGGGCCTGCAGAGGTCAGGAAATGGGACACCTTAGAGGAAGGCAGCAGATGATAAGACAGCCCTAGTCGAGTGTGAGCAAAAACTAATGCGTGCAAGCTGCTTAGCTATTTCATGGGCCAGCAGAATAGTTTGAGCAATCCATTTCGCAAAATGCTGCGAAGAAACAGTGTGGCCCTTCCTGGGTCTACCATAACAAACAAACAGCCTACTGATCAAATGGAACTCCGTAGTGCATTAAGTGTAAAAGGCCAAAACATGGTGAACATCTAGTGAGTGCATAGTCTTTTCAAGTGGAGTGAATAGTTGTGGATAGAACATAGGCAAAATGATTTCTTGTGAAAGGTGAAAACAAGATACCACTTTGGGTAAAAATGAAATGTCTGTTCTGAGGTCATCAGGTAAGGCTTATCTGAGTGGAGGGCTGTAAGTTCAGACGACCATCTTGCCAAAGTGACAGCAACCAGAAATGCCACCTTGAAGGTGAGTAAGTTAATACTGGTCAACCCTAGCAGTTCAAAGGGAAGCCAAGTAAGTTGGGTAAGCACCAAAGATAAAGACCAGGGAGAAGCTACCAGAAGTAATGGGGGATATAGATTATGAAGCTCTTTGAAGAATCTCTTCACCACACCAGAGGATAAGAGCTTCAAGGAAGGCAACATCATAGGTTGGTGTGTGACAATAGCAGAAAGGTAGAACCTAAGAAAGGAGAAAGTCAGGCCCTGATTGCAGAGATGGAGGAGAAAATGCAGGGCTGTGGAGAACTGGACTGGAGAAAAAATTCCAAGTGTGCACCAGCAAAGGCACAGAAATGCCTCCATTTGTAGAAGAAGTCCTTCCATGCAGCAGATTGGTGAACCAAGGTTGTCTCAGCCAATAAAGGATATGAGGATGACATCTGATTTGTCCTCTGAGATCTTGACTATGACCTTCAATATAAATGGGAAGGGAGGGAAGGCATAGAGGAGATGTGCTGTCCAGCTGGGAAGAAACGTGTCCCCCAGGGAATTCTGGCCCCTTCCTTCATGTGAGAAGAAGGCGCTTTGCATTCTCTGGAGAGGGAAAGAGATCTACATGTGGAGTCCCCTAGCAGGATATGATGTGGGACAATGCCTTGTCTGATAGGGTCCATTCATGTTGAAGGGCCTGACCATGACTCAGAGAGTCCACTAAGACTTTGTCTCACTGGCCAAGTGAACTGCCACCGGGTGAATGGACTGCCTCATACACCACCTCCAGAATTGTAGACACAGATGGAGAAGAGTCTTTGAATGTGTTCCTCCTTGCTTGTTGATTTAACAGACCACGATTGTGTTGTCTGTTACAACCTGTACCACACTGTGTTCCAAGTGGCTTTTAAACATTCAAAAGGCTTTGATCACTGCAAGTAGCTGCAGAGTGTTGATGTGGAGCTCTGACTCAGTCGAGGAGCAGTGACCCCGGATCATAGGTTCATTGGAGTGGGAACCCCATCCCATTAGGGAGGCATCCATTGTAGCCATGAAGGAAGACTGAGGGAACTTATGGTGGACCAAACCTCACATTGTTCTTGGCTGCATGCCTTTTCAGCATCTTGGAATGACAATCCTAAAGAGGATTGAAGACTGACAGAAACCAGTTCTGGAGGGGCCTGAATTTCATGCATGCCAGGTAAGTCATGGCCATGGTCGAGGCCATGAGACTTAGAAGTCTCTTAACATCCCCTGCGGCAGAGGAGGACTATTTGTGACAAAAGGGATTGGGCCCTTGTCAGAAGGAGATAGGCACAAGCAGTATGGTAATCCAGTGTTGCCACTATGTAGACTATCATCTTAACTACTACTCAGATCCATCATTATGCTCTTTGTTTTGGTCCCACTCAAAAACATACCAAAAGTCTAATGATCAAGCATGTGTATTTGTATAGCACAACAGACCAAATCTTTACTTTCTTAATCTTTAAAATGCTGTAAGATTCTTTTGTATAGTGAATCTTCCAAACTTCTTTTCAATTTCAGCTGGAAAGTTCCATGGTGGTCAATTTGGTGAGAATGGATCTTGGATCATATGTCTAGTCTCATTCACTGTGCAGTGGATATGTGTACAAACTGAGTAATTGTGTTAGTCTTCTCTATTGTTAACTTGTTTGTTGTTTGCCTGAAATTCGGGTACATATTGGACTTTGTAATGCCTAATTTAGCACATAACAGTTGCTAATTTAACATTGTGCAGCTACTTCAAGGATCTCTGAATATAAATATGATTTTTATCTTTTCTCACAAATGAAGTATCTCTTCTAGCTCATGTAGCTCACTCTTCCTCACGACGATATAATAAAATGAATGTTCCCCTAATGCAAATATCAACGTATGTGAAATCAGATACTAAGTATAGAATGATTGCCCTTTCTCCCCATTTTGATAATTTGCTAGGGAGGATGGCACTGGAGTGGGGTAGAGATGGGATTTTCTATGGTGTATATATATATAGAAGGAGCATTAGGTCAGGCAGCTGCTCTGTTCATTCCCACTGCAGCTGAAGTCAAAGCCTTCTCCTGCCGAGCAAACTTTCACAGAAAGTGCAGTCATTACATTGTGAGAAGAGGTAGAGCAGCCAAGCAGCAGGATACTGCAGTTGATCACAGGATACCTTTTAAAGTCTAGCAGCTTTAATGGAGCCTCGCAAAGGCTATAAAGAAAGATACCTCAAAGCTCACAATTTCAAACTTCAGATACACATTTATCTATAAATTGTGAGGTTAATGCCCTACAAGTAAATGTCTGAACGACAAAGCTGAACAAAGAGCCTGGGCATAGGTGACAGATTTGCTAGTGAGTGGACAGTTGCTCTTTTATCTAGTACACCAATAAATTCTGTAAGTGTTTGAACAGAGATAAATCAAAGAAAACAGTATTTTGCAAACATAATCCGAAACAAAAAGAGATGTACTTAACCCAGTTCTTCACATGCAAACAAAGGAGTAAGAGAGCCAAGCAAGGTGATAATAAAATGTTATGTCATTCTTCCTCTACTACTTTTTCTATCAAAATAATAAAATTAAAAAGTGCAATTCTGCAATGCAGCCCATATAATTTGAGGAGAGGAAGTCCTGTATTAAAACTATTACTGCAGTTAAATTATTTTATTTTGGTCTCAGAAGGCCTGCCCAATACTCTCAAGATACTGAAACAGGCTGATGACTTAATCTCAGTAATCCTTAAAAATTGATAACTGGGGATATCAAGAGTGAGTGTCTATGCAATTCTTTCAGGAGGCAAGTGAATACAGACCTATGACAGCAATTGTAATGCCCAACCCATACATTTCCAGCACAATGCATGTGCTGCTTCCTCTGGTCTGGATTCTATTTAAAACAAACAAACAAAAAAGAGCACCATAGGTTTCTAAAACTTATTCATGTTTGACAGGCAGATTATGTGGCAAATTTCCATTCAACAACAAAAATCTCTAAGAAAGTAGAGTGTTACCACATAATCTAAACATGACTAGTGCTGTGCATGTTAAAGACACTCAGAAGAAACAATCACACTCCACATCTTGTTCATCTCCTCTGAGGCCCTCACAGGCTGGGGAAGAATATAGAAATGTCTCATATAAGTGAGCAAATAAATAAATAAATAAATCGACCCAGAACCAGCATACCTCAGGTCCTGACATACTCTATATATTGGGTTTTTGCAAGCAGCACCTATGAGCATCAGGACACCCACAAAGTCTTTTGCCTGAGCAAAATGGAAAGGAGTTCCGAAGTCTTGGAGCAGTCGAGAAGGCCCTTTCTCTTTTTCCCACCAAATGAGCCTGAGAGGGTGGCAGGACAGAGCTCCGGATGATCTTAGAACTTTAATTGGCTAATAGAGGGAGATATGGTCCTTCAAATAACCTTGAACCAAGCCATATAGGGCTTTATAAGTCAAAACCAGCACACTGAATTGTGCCTGGAAACAGACCAGCACCCAAGGGAATTCTGGGCTCCCTGTAGCAAGCTCCAGCTAACAACCTGGCTGCAGCTATTTGGACCAACTAAAGTTTCTGAGTATTTTTCAAAGATAGCCCCATTTAAAGAGAATTAAAATAATCCAAACAGGATGTAACCAAGGTATGTACTACTATGACTAAATCCAATTTCTCCAGGAATAGACAAGTGGGCACACTAGCTTTAACTATAAGAAAGCACTCCTGGGTACTACTGAAACCCGAGCTTCCAGGTTCAGGCTGAAACCTGAATTACTTTTCAGGGGGAGTGTAACCCCATCTAACACAGGTTGAATCCCTGTTCCCAGTTCTGTCTTTAGACTGCACCTTTGTCTTCTCTGGATCTTAATTTGTTCACCCTCATACAGTCCACTACAGCTGCCAGGCACCAATTTAGTAAAGGGATAGCATTGTTGGAATTACGTGAAATGGAATGATACAGCTAGGTATCATCAGCATACTGAGGACACCTAACTCTAGAACTCCAAACAACCTTTGCCAGCAGTTTCAGGTACATGTTAAGGGACAAGGAGAGAAGACAGAACTCTGATGGATCCCATAGGCCAATGGCCAAGGAATCAAGCAAGCATCATCCAGTCCCAACCTCTGGATTTGCTCCTCCAAGAAAGACTGTAACCACTGTATAACAGTGCCTCTAATTCTCACCCCATAGGGGTGGCCCAGAAGGATGTCATAGTTGATGGCATCAATAGCCACTTAGAGGTCCAGCAGAACCAACTGGGACACACTCCCCCATCCAGTTCCCTGCACAGGTCATATACAAAGGAAACAAAGCTGTCTCTGTGCCATGGCCAGATCTGAAACTAGACTGAATGGGATTAGATAATCCATCCCATTCAGGAACCCCTGGAGTTGAGAAGCCACCACATGCTCTAGTTGTTGTTGTTGATTGTTGTTGTTGTTGTGTGCCTTCAAGCCCTTTCCAAATTATGGCAACCCTGAGGCAAACCTATAACGGAGTTTTCTTGGCAAGAGGTTGAGCCAGCACTTGAACTGTGTAACATTCCTCTTCAACAATTTTGGTCGCACTCCTATAACTATAAACATAGCTAAAATATACCTTTATAATGCAAATGCAATGATATTACAATTCTTACACACTGAGTTACAATTGTAATATAATGTAATTATAATCTTTGCTGTTGGGTGAAAAGTGAATTACATATTTTAACTAGTTTCTTCCAAGTTGTGCTATATTGCTAGGGGGACCTGTCTGTTACTTTACTCATGCCCATTTGTAGCTCACATCACATTAGGAGACTGGGATAAAACAGGAGTAGATAATCTTTAGTCTTTTAGATATTTTAAAGTACAGATCCGACAATCCTATACCATTGGCCATGCTGGCTAAAGCTTCTGGGAGCTGAAGTTCAAAACATCTGAAAAGCCAAAGGTTCCCCATAACTGGGTTAGACAGTAGGAGATGTGGGCATCCTCCTGTAATGCAGCAGGAGAATGATATTCCCATTAATGGCTTGGAATATGATGCTTACAGCTGTATTTTCTAGCACCACTGTAATTGACAATAGTGCCAGGAATGAAACATGTCAAACCAACTTTTGAAAATAATCTGTTTCACAGATTTTTCAGAGGCATCAAGAAACAAAGCACCTTGGCAGTGCAGGTTTGGGGAATATACTGATTTTAAGCATGACTGGGTTGCTTAATTATTTATATTTAAGTGAATTTGTAGACTAGTGCCTTTTCCTTTCTAAAAGTGACTCTTAGGGATTTACACAGAATATCAAGTTGCACAACTGAGCTCACAAATCTTAGCCCACATTTTTATCTTTTCTGTTGTGACACTGGTAAAACTGGATACAAAGAAGTGATGTGCAAGAAAAGTGTGTTTTTGTCCTCCTATTTATTATTTCTTTTCAGCTGCATCATCATCATCATCATCATTATTATTATTATTATTATTATTAATAATTATTATTATTTGTATCCCGCCCAATCATGGGGAATCTGGGCGGCTAACAACAGTGGGAAAATACAATACAAAAATTACAATAACATACAAAATAATCCCTTCCCAATCCCCTGACCAATACTTAAGAAAACAAAATCAATAAACAAATACAACAGCAATTAAGCGAAGAAAATAAAAACATTTCAATCAAATGAAATTCATAATTAACCCCTTTCCCAGTCTCTCAACACAGGTTCAAATAAAAATAGTATTAAACAAATTAAATACAAACATAACATAATACCCGGTAAAGGAGAAACGTAATTTTTTTTCCAAATACATATCATCCAGCCTGTTATCCAGCTCAGAAGCAAGGTATCTTGCACACTGGCTTCTAGTGGATTTTCAATTTAGTGAATGATTTTTCTTCTTCTTCTTCTTCTTCATTATAGTATGTTGGAGTTTCAAACCCAAATAAGTAAGGTAAATACTCATTTGACTCAGTCCTATTGCAGTGCAGGTAAGCAACTTGAGGCCGTATAGAAGTTGCTGGACTACAACTCCCCTCATGACTCACATAGGTAAGAGTCAGGGATGATGAAAGCTGCAGTCCATCAAGATTTGAAGGGCCACAAGTCTGCACAAAACATCTCTGTGTTGAACCAGCATAATGAACCAGAATGCTACTAGAAGATGACTACATCTCCCATTGTTGAACACATCCTGCAGTACAAGATGAGAACAATGTGAAGCACTCCATCATCTGGATATGGATCTGAACAACCAAAGATGAGTGTAAATGCTTGGAAGGTAATTTGTAAGCAAGACACATTGATAATGCTGTTCAACATTACTGATTACAGGGCACAGGTTGTAACATACCAGTAATTACTATTATAAAAACATTGGTACTGCTACCCAGAACATTACCAAAACAATGAATAAGTTTTTATTTGAAATATCTGAATAAAGTGAATAATCTGTTTTCACCATAATTTGGAAGAAATATATGGTATCCCTTTCAGACATCAGAGTAAAAAGGGTAAATATGTCAATTTTCAATAAGTTTTAACATGCTGTTGCTGTGGCAATTTTTATGAGGTTGGTTTGAAATGTGACATTATTACAGATGTCATCAAGCAAATCATGGATGCCAAGTCTCATATATTTCATTTAAAAGTTATAATTTTACAAGTAACAGAAGTTTCAGGCTTATGATGATGCCATCTTCAAGCATCTCATATGCATTAAATACTGTTCTAAGAACCACAGAGGTGAATAGTCAGCAAGGGAAAAAAAGTACTTCAATTCTGCATGCCTCAGCCTAGATGGCAGCACTCTCTCTAAAGAATTCACTCAGGAACAACAATTGCCTCTTTTTTCCACCACTGATTATATATTATTTGAGATTTCTGCTGGAATGATATAAGATCCCAATTATTAAGTCATATGAAAACTCCAGAGGAAGAAACTGGTAAAACCATCTCTGAGTATTCCTTGCCTAAGGGCCCGAAGAGACGGGACAAAAAAAAAAGCCTTCTTCCAGGCAGCTTCAGAGTGCAGCACGCTCTGAAGCTGCCTGGAAGATGTAGGCCGGCTTCCAGGCGCTTGGCATTTACATACTGCTGGACCACCATGACGCCAGCTCCTGGCCATGGCACAGGTGGCTAACCTGGCTTTTTGCCAGCCAAAAAATGAGTGGTTCTTTGCTGCTATTTTTTCGGCCAGCTTCAAGGCAGATTGGGGCCGCGGCATGTGCAGTTGACAGATGACTTGAAGGTAGATACACACACACAAGCTTCAGTAGCAACAGCAGCGTTAGCAGGGCCATAGGTTTGTCACATCCGTCTTTCACAAATCACCCTAGTTAGGTTTTGCCTTACATTTCCCTCACATTTCACACATACTGTATTAATCCTGGACCTGAAGTGAAAAAAGCTCAGATAAAGCTGAAATCACAATGTTTTAAAGCTTTACCAGCAGACTCCTGCTGACCTGTCAGACTTAACTCTAATTAAAAAGTGAAAGTTGGGCTTCAAACTTTTGTCAGTTCCAGGCATTTAAGCCTCTCAAATTAATTGCTTATGTTACTAATCATACTGATGCTTAGTGACTTTCAGTGGGGACTGAGAACTCTCTGACCCAATGCTAATTAAAGATATGCGTTTTTAAAAATAATGTCTGTATAACAGAAGTCAAAAGTCACTACAATAATATGCATGAACAAAAGACATTCTAAACATGTAGTGTGAAAAGCAATAGGATGGATTTTCTACCAATACAAAATCATTTGACACATCTCTATATTCATTATCATGAGAATTTTCACAAAATATTGTAAAATATTTTCACAAAATTGTAAAAATATGGCATACATACCTAGTTCTGGCCACATCCAAATTTTTTTCTGTTAATTCAGTTTGTTTAACTCCCAGCTGAGATATCAAATCATTGCATCTACCATGCAAGACTTCCATTTGTCCCCTTGCCTCAGTCAAATCAGCTTCCAAATTCTGAAAAACATATGTGACGCCATTGAAAAACTACAAATAAAAAGAGGCCAGAAATTATAACAGGAATAAAATTAATATTAATGTTGAGTTAAAAGAAATAAGAAAAAAAACTTCTTACTTTAAACTCAAGAAAAACAAATTCATTTGGAAGTCAGTTTAAGTTTTTTAAAATATATATTAGTTGTAAAACAACGCAATTACAGCTAAGAGAATTTATAACATACAGTACTGTACAACTGACAAATAGGTACAGTGCCCTGTACCAATGCATATGATAACTATACAGCTGTGCTTCTTGCATGTGAGTTTGTGCTAGCATCAATGGGACTGGGAATATATGAGCAATATCAGCACCATCACTTGGGGCAAGACTCAACTAGTACAATAGCCAAGAAAATATGAACAAGGCAGTTAGATTACCAATAGTTTGGTATGCATTCAAAGCTGTAATAAAAAGGTTCTTTATTCCGCAAAGCAGAGAACTGCAGAAGAAGAAAGAAAAAAATGGCATTTTAAAATAAATATTTTAAAGAAAAAGAAGTGAATTTGGCCCCATGCAATTTTGAAAAAACAAATCTCTATGAAATCGACTAATGAATTACACACAAAAAAACCCCTTGCAAGCTGCTAAACAATACACTTTGAACATTCAAATAAATCAGGGAAGTGGCTGGTCTTTAAATTTAGGAAAGATAAAGAGAAAAGAAATATTATAAAGATTAGAGAGAAAAAGATTAGATTAAGGTTTGTTTGTTTTTCCAAATTATACAAAGGAGAATCAATTAAAAAGGAAAAAATAAAAAACTAGTACTATAGGGTCATCTGCATACAAGGAATTAAAATTTTAAAAAACACCAATATACACTTAAGAGTATTTACTGTTGATTTGGTGATTATTTTAGATAACCTTTAGACATCTTTAGACATCTATTTGTTTTATTAAAGGAATTTGGTCGAATTTCTGAACATGAGGTAAATAAAGAAAAATGAGCAATAACTGGGAAAAATTTAGCAAAAACCAAAGAATCAGAATATAAATACAGAAAAAAGGTTAAATATTTAGAGATAACAATTAATGTACAAACCAAAGTTCAGAATGAAATGAAAATAACTACACACTCTTATGGACCCAAATTGAGTCTGGAAAAATGGAAGAAGTTAAATCTTTCTCTTCTTGGAAGAAATGAAGCTATAAAAATGTCAGTGTTACCGAAGATATTGTTCTTATTTCAGATGGCGCCAATCATTATGAGAGATGCCCTGTTCAAAGACTGGCATAGGGATCTAGCAAAATTTGTATGGAATGGGGAAAAAACTAGGGTAAAATCAAAATATTACAGGATTCATGGGAGGGGTGTTGGGAGTTCCAAATTTACAATCTTTGCAACATGCTGTTTGGCATGGTTAAAAGAATGGCTAGAAGATAAAAGACTATTAGAATTAGATGGCAGAGATCTTCATTTTAGGTAGCATGCATGTCTAGAATATGATAAGGAAAAAAATAAATACAGATTTTTAACAACCATTCTGTAAGAAGGTCTCTACTATGAATTTGGAAAAAATATATATAAATATAGAATAATTCCCAGAAGCCCCCTCTGGATCTCTCCTTTGGAAGCTTTTTATAGAAGAGAAAGAATTTTGGATGATAATTGGTTAACATATGATTTTATTTTATTTTATTTTATTTTAGACAAAGCAAGGGAAGAAGTGTACGTATATTAAAATCACAATTAGAATTAGAGGAAGAAAGGACAACATTGCAACGGCATTTCTATAGGCCAATATACGAGAGATGCAAAATGGATGTGAAAACTAGGGGGTTTCAAATAGAAAAAACTGAAATAGAAAAGATCTTATGTGGCGATTCAATGAAAATCAGCACAAAATTATGTAAAATTTTAGTGAAATTTTCCACGAAAGAAGAAGTGGTATAGGACAAGATGATCAGCTAGGCTAGATATGTAGAACACCTGATTTACTCGGTGCAGTGGGAGAAAGTGTGGAAGAAGGGAATTCAGTTTCACAAAATTTTTCAAAAATCTATAAAATGTTCTATCAATGGTACATGGCACTAGGTAAAATCTCCAAGATTTTTTTAAAAAATAACAGGAGTTGGAAGTGTGGTGATGCCCTGGGGACTTTCTTTTGTTTGTCCAAATCTTTTATATTGGAAATGTCATTTCTAATCTAACTGATAATTTCATATTACTTTCTATGTCGGGAAACCTATAATTGATATTCAACCCTACATCTTTTCCAAAAAAATTTGACTGGGTTCCAGTCATCATAAACTACATCTGCTGTTTTTTTTTTTTTTTCCTTTAATAACTGCATTTATCCAGTTCTATAGCTTCATATAATTTAAGAAGTAGGTCTTCTTCCTTAGAGATATCTTTGGCCTTCCATATTTGGGCCTAAGTCATGCTAGTTATAGTTATTAAGTAATATAGTATTTTACCAAATTTAGAAGGATAAATGAAAAATGTGTAAGAAAGACTAGAGGGTATTAGAATAAGAACAGATGGAATTGAGAGTTGATATAGATGGTTTGAAAGGGAGGTAATTTGAAGATGAAGTGTGGATTTGATGGTATGTGGGGGGTTTTCTCTTCTAGTTGAAAGATATTGTTTATATGTAACCGGTTGAGTGGATAATTTGATGTTAAGCACTTGATATGGATTATGTGGTATTTATATGGATAACTGTATGGATGGTATATATGTGAAATTTATGTTATTTTATTTTTTAAATAAAGTTATTTTAAAAATTAATGAGCCCAAAAGGGCAAAGATCTAGCACACATGGGATGGCTCTCACTTTTTCTAAGGCTTCAGATTATACAGACTGAAAAGAATCTATTATTGGACAAGCAGAGGCCCATGTTACATCAACCAATCAATCGCATTCAATTTGGAAAGAGTTGAGCAATATTATCTGTAAAGAACTGTGCAAATGCTGAGTCATGATGGGAGTTGTAGTCCAGCTGTCAAGTTTCTACATTTTCTATGTGAGTAAGAAAATGTAATAAACCATTCCCCTCTTGAAACTGCCCTGGTGGAAAGCTCATTGCAGAAGAAAAGATGGCACAAAATATCGATCAGATGAAGAGGTGGGAAATACAAATAAATATTATTATTATTAAATATATATATATATTAATATCTGTACTGCCCATGCTGCCACACAGTGGGCGTTCAAATAGTCTCCAGCTCCAGGTTCTGCCAGCCTTAGTCTGAGTTTTCCACCAATGTTTCTCCATCTCACTCATTTCACTTCTGCCAACTCCCTGGAAAACCAGAGGGCTCATTTGGCTCCACTTCATGAGAAGGGACATCTAGGAGTACACAAATTTATTTCCTTGGTCATTTTCTATTTGAGAAGTCAATGAGAGCTTTGGTACAATCTCCTATCAATGCCATGGGAAAATCCCCAAGAGCCATCAGGAAACCATTTGAATGTATCTGCTATCTAGCGCAGACCATCTTAATCAATCCCTTTCCCCTACAGAAGTTCCAGGTCCAAAGAAGTTTAAAACTAAAGGAAATGATATATCCACAATCCCATTTTAGAATTGCACAGGATAACTCAGCCCAAAATTGTTATATGGGACTCCACTTTGGACCATGACTAATTTGAATTCCTTAGAAATTGCTCAAAATAAATTCTTACATGGACTTTTGGTAGTACCTGCATTGGCTAATTAAAATTAGAGCAAAGAGAGGGGAGCGTAACTTCTTTCAAAACTAAAATGCTTAGATTTGTCTGGGCTTTTTTGTTTGTTTGTTTAAATTATTTTCAAGCAGGTTTCAGAACATATCAGGATGACTTTGGATAGTATGGGCCTAAGTTAGTAAAAAAAAAGGGGGGGGGGAAATGTATTCCAGAGGGTGGGAGCAGGCACTATGAAGACTCTCTCTCTCTCTATTCTCACCAAGTGAACATGTGATGGTGGTGGGACCAAAGAGTTTATCACATAAAGGCCTATGTGCCCCCTATGTGCTTCCAATTCAAAATTGGTCAAAGTGCTGGCATTCCAAAAAAACAAATCCGATTGGGGATAGTTATCATACACAAGCACAACAAGAATTGAAATGAACAGTACAGTGGGCCCAATTCACATTATGTTATCAAATGGGGGAGGACAAATCCCCATTGCCACCTTCTCAAATACCTTTAATGCGCATGTGCATGCTCCAGCTGTCATTTCTCCAAGGCTGAGAGAGTGTGACTATGTGCTGCGGCTGTGAAAGGGAGAGCCAGGCAATGTGGGCAGCGGTAGGCCTGCACTGGCTGAGTATGGGGGGGGGGTCCCTTGGCTGGAAGTGGAGGAAGAGGCGGTGGAGGAGGAGGGATGGCAGGGGGGTGGATTCCTCTGGCGTGACCACTTGCCTGCTCCCCCGGGGGTCTCTTTCTGGCTTCTCTCTTCCTCCTCCTCCTGGGGCTTGCCAGTGTTGGCAAGGAGTGCTGTGAGCTTTAGTTGACTTGTGTCCTCTGCTTTTCTCAAAGGTCCTCCATTTTGCAGGGAGGACCTCTGGGCATCCTGTCACTGCTTCTCCAAAGGCTTGGAGCAAAAGGGGGCAGTTTGCCATGGCTAGCCCCAGGAGGAGGAGGAAGGTGGCGATGAGAGAGAGAGGGAAGGAAGGAGGAAGGGATGGATTGAAGAGAGGAGCCAGAAAGAGACCCTCAGAGGAGCAGCAAGCACCCAGGCTGGAATTATCCATTCCTCCGCCGCCCTTCCTCCTCCTTTGCTTGCTTTCCTGGGAACACTTTCTCAGCCCAGGAGGAGGAGGAGGCAGCAGGTGCCGGGAGCTGAGGTGCACACACGTGTAGCACCAGCTGCATGGGGCTCAGAGGAGCCGGTCCCTCAGTTGGAGGAGAAGGAGGAGGCAGCAGCGGCTCTGGGGCTGTCTACTGCAGGCGAGGCAATGCAAGCCCCAGCCCTGGCCTGATGATCCCAGGCGTCGAGAGAGGGGAGGCAAGAGGAGTGAGTGGCTGAGGTCGGGTGTCTTGCCGGCACTGGGCACTGGAGAGGGCTGGTGATGGTGCTGCTGGAAGGAGAGGACAGAGGAGGAAGAGGAGGAGGCTTGAATCAAATGAGTTGATCAAATGGGAGGAATTTCTCCCAATTTCGAATGGAGCCAATTCGAATTCATGTAAATTCTCTAGTTCAGCGAATTTACATGAAATCTCATTGCGTTCAGAATGACTTCCCATTTCCCAAAAATGACCCCCCCGCCCGAAATTGCATGAGATACTCTAATACGTAATAACATGAAACCCATGATTGCATTCAGAATGACTTCCCTTTTGCCCGAATCTGCGTGAGATACTCTCATTCGCAATAACAGGCAACCCCATGATTGCGTTCAGATTGCCATTGCATTATGCCCCCAAATTCCCTCGTATGATAAACTCCCAAGAGAAAGCCTTCCCCTGTAGATCTCAGGACCTTTGCAGGTTTGGATGGGGAGATCATAGAATCATAAATCATAGAGCTGGAAGAGACCACAAGAGCCATCCAGTCCAACGCCCTGCCATGCAGGAACTCTCCATTAAATCATACCCAACAAATGGCCATCCAGCCTCTGCTTAAAGACCTCCAAGGAGGGAGACTCCACCACACTCCGAGGGAGTGAGTTCCACTGTCGAACATCTCTTACTGTCAGGAAATTCCTCCTAATGTTGAGGTGGAATCTCTTTTCCTGTAGCTTGCGTCCATTGTTCTGTGTCCCGTTCTCTGGAGCAGCAGAAAACAAGCTTGCTCCTTCCTCAATATGACATCCCTTCAAATATTTAAACAAGGCTATCATAGCACCTCTTAACCTTCTTCTCCAGGCTCAACATCCCCAGCTCCTTAAGTCGTAAGGCATGGTTTCCAGACCCTTCACCATCAAGTCTCCCTCCTTTGGATATGCTCCAGTTTCTCAACATCCTTTTTGAATTTTGGTGCCACAATACTGGACACAGTATTCCATGTGGGGCTTGAACAAAGTAGAATAGAGTGGCACTATTACTTCCCTTGATCTAGAACTATACTTCTATTGATGCAGCCAGGTGTCCCCCATCCTATGTTTGTGCATTTCATTTTTTCACCCTAAGTGCATTTCTCCTTGTTGGATTTCATTTTGTTAGCTTTGGCCCAGCTTTCTAGTCTATTCAGGTGATTTTAAATTTTGTTCCTGTCCTCTGGGGTATTAGCTACTCCTCATAATTTGGTGTCATCTGCAAATTTGATAACTATGCCCCAATACTGTCATCCAAGTCATTAATAAAGATGTTGAACAGCAGTGGGCCCAGGACAGAACCCTGTGGCACCCTGCTGGTCACTTCTCTCCAGGATGAAAAGGAGCCATTGTTGAGCATCCTTTGGGTTTGGCCAGCCAACCAATTACAAATCCATGTAACAGTTACTGTACCTTGTCTAGCCCACATTTTATCAGCTTGTTTGCAATAATGTTATGGGGAACTTTGTCAAAGGCCTTATCGAAAGCAAGATATACTATATCCACAGCATTCCCTTCATCTACCAAGCTGGTAATTTTCTGGAGGGAAAAGAGATCAGATTTCTCTGAAACCCATGTTGACTTTTTGTGATTATGGAATTACCTTCTAGGTGTTCACAGACTCTCTGTTTAATGATCTGCTGTGTGTGTTACAGTAATCCAAACAGGATATAATCAAAGCATGTGTCACCATAGCCAGATCTGACATATCAAGGAACAGGTGCAGCCAAAGGCTGACTGTTACACAGCTGATAGCCAGCAGCTAATAAGCAAGTCCAGCCACAGAGTAGTTTACAGTTCAGCAGTTACTTTATTAAGCACAAGCCTTAAGTCCCAAACAGAGTTCAACAATAACTAGTCAGGTACATGGTGTACAGAGCGAACAAACACAGTACAGGTTAGGTACAGGATTCAGGAACACGACAGGATGCCTGGTAGGTCAGAAAAACTTAGACAATTCCTGGAGGACAGGACTGGAAATTTATAGATCTGCATTTAACACAGCTGCTGCTTAATTAGTTGCTGCGTTCTATAAATCTGAGACTTCCTCAAGCCCTCACTTTGTTGTCTCTGCTTGGCAAAGGTAGGTAGGTATAAGTGGTTTTCTCTATCTGAAGGGGCAGGACTCTCTGCCAGAGCTGGTACTGGACTTTGTTTTGTCTCTGAGACATGTGGCTCTGGAACCTGTTCCTGTTCTAGTTCACCAGCAGGTCCACTGCTTCAGTTTCTGAGTCATAGTCCATGTTTATGTTCAGGAAGGAGGGCATGACACCAACTGGTGCACTAGTTTTAACTGTACAAATGCACTTCTGGCCACTGGTGAAATCTGGGCATGGAAGCTCAGAGCTGAATCCAGGAGAGCACTCAAGCTGTGAGCCAGAGATTCCAGGAGACATTGGTTAATTACAGAGATAGCTTCCTTGGAATTGAATGGAAAAGAGAGAGAGAGAAAGAGAGTTGCGTGTCATCTGCATACTGGTGACATTGCACCCCAAAACTCTGGATGATCTCTCCCAGTGGTTTCATGTAGGTGTTAAATAATGTGTGGGACAGCACAGAATCCACTCAGAGAGTATCCAAGAGATTTTGTCTGCAAAAATATCAGGATGAGAATAGTTTTTACTCAGGCAAAACTAAATGACCTCTTTTTGGCAAACGGACATGTCCGCAAAAGGGACACCTAAGAAGAATAGAGTATGTAGTTATGACTTTTTTATTTGCCACAGATATTATTCCTGTGCTTTAGAATTACTATAGTTATAATGATCTTACATTTAAATACATCCAGCCACTCTTAAAATCACTGAAGTGAAGTTTAAAAATGTGTTAAATTTTTTTTGTTATCTAATATTGATAAATATATATTTTAATATATCTAAATTTCTTCTCACTGCATAATGCCAAGCTTAAAGGTTGTATACAAAGTTATATCACATCTGAAGGTTCCTGGGCGGATTCTTAAACTGTATAATTATAATATGATTTGTTAAGTTTTAACTGTGTATAATAGCAAACTGATAAATTTGAGTAATTTCTTGCTTGCTTGCTTGCTTTCTGTCACAATGGAACTACAGAAAGTTCTTCTACACCAAGATCAATGTCACTCCACCCAGCTCTAGTGGGTCCAGATAATGCTTGAGGCAGACATGCTTATTATGGCAGCCAAGAAATTCTTAGCCACACCTGATACAGAAGCCTCAGCATGAATGTTGGATTCCCCTAGAACCACAAGCCAAGGGAACACCAACCCCAAAATCTCCAGACTCTGCGATAGGATATCTGGTCAGGGAGACGAAATCATGATACACTCAAAACCTCCAGACTGCTGGATAGAGTAACTTTTCAGGAAGATGGAATCATGCACCGCCACAACCAAGCCACCCAGGCCTTGCCTATTGCTGCACATACATAGCCTACATATCCATAGATGTTTCATTCATACAAAAACAACAATTATATTAAATTATATTAATAATAATAATAATAAATAATAAAATTTATTTATATCTCCCGCCTCTCCCTACGGATCGAGGCAGGATTACAGCATAATAAAAGTACAGTACAGTGGTCCCTCGGGTTACGAAATTAATTCGTTCCGGCTACTTTTTCGTAAGCCGAAAATTTCGTAACCCGGGGCCTATTTCCCATAGGAAATAGGTAATCCGTTCCGGAGGCCTGGCGGGGGCCTCCTGGCTGAGGAAGGGAAGGTCCGATCCGGCGGATCGGGCCTTCCTTTCGTCAGCTGCGGAGGCCCAGCCTCGCTGGGGAAGGGAAGGTTCCCTTCCCCAGCCAGGCTGGGCCTCCGGGCCTGACGCGAAAGGGAGGCCCGATCCGCCGGATCGGGCCTCCTTTCGTTGGGAAGCCAGCCTGGGCCTCCGCGCCTGACGCGGAAGGAGGCCCGATCCGCGGGATCGGGCCTCCTTTCGTTGGGCGCGGAGGCCCGGCCTGGCTCCCGAAGCCAGGCCGGGCCTCCGCGCCTCAGACACGAAAGGAGGCCCGATCCGCGGGATCGGGCCTCCTTTCGTTGGGCGCGGAGGCCCGGCCTGGCTCCCGAAGCCAGGCCGGGCCTCCGCGCCTCAGACACGAAAGGAAGGCCCGATCCGCCGGATCGGGCCTTCCTTTCGGTAGTCCGTCCCTTGTCCTCCGAAGCCTGGCCTCGGAGGAAAAGGGAAGGGAGTCTGTCCCCTTTCCTCCGAAGCCTGGCCTCAGAGGAAAAGGGACTTTTTTTCGGATCCTGGGGGATCCTTTGGATCCCGGGGGATAATTTTTGGTCCCGCCGGTTTCGGATCCCGGGGTTTTCTTAACCCGGGGGATTCGTATCCCGGGGGACCACTGTACAATAAAATAGGTATAACATTACCACAAATTAAAAACTATTTTACTTCAATAAAATCTACAATGTGTATAGTATCTATAGTATCTATGATGTCTGGGGGTAGCTCTATCACAATGGGGAGCTAAATAAGATCAGGTGGACATGCCCACCAGAAGAGATCCGTCTTCAGTGCTTTTTTGAATGCCTCTAATGTAGGTATCAGACGGATGTCCTCCGGCAGGTCATTCCATAATTTTGGAGCCATAGTGGAGAAGGCTGAGCAAGATGTAGATGTTAATCTCGTATATTTATGATTCAGCAGTTTCTTATCTGTAGTCCTTAGGGTGCGGGGCGGATTATGTAGGGAGAGGCGTTCTCTCAAGTAATCTGGGCCCAAGCCATATAGAGCTTTAAAGGTAATAACCAACACTTTGTATTGCGCTCGGAAGCCAATAGGCAGCCAGTGCAAAGATTTCAAGATGGGGGTGATGTGTGCCGTCCTTGACGCCCCTGTTAGCAATCTGGCTGCTGCATTTTGAATCAATTGAAGCTTCCGAACTTGGTACAAAGGTAGCCCCATGTAAAGTGTGTTACAGAAATCTAAACGAGAGGTTATCAGCCCATGTACTTCTGTTTCTAGGTCCTCCCTGCCCAGGTAGGGGCGTAGCTGGCGTATCAGCCGAAGCTGATACCAGGCACTCCTGGCGGTCACCTCCACCTGTGATGTCAGTTGTACAGATGAGTCCAGGAGCACCCCTAGACTACGAACCTCATCCTTTAGGGGAAGTGTGACCCCATCCAGGACTGGTTGATGAATTTCCATCCCTGGGCCTGGAGAGCCTATTACGAGCACCTCCGTTTTCTCTGGATTCAGCCTGAGCTTGTTTTTCCTAATCCAGCCCATTACCGAGTCAAGGCAGGCATTCAGAGGAGAGATGCCATCCTTGGTCACTGCATCAGTCGGAGACATAGAGAAGTAGATTTGGGTGTCATCAGCATACTGATAACACCGCGCCCCATGTCTCCGGATGACCTCTCCCAGCGGTTTCATGTAAATGTTGAATAGCATGGGAGACAGAATGGTGCCTTGAGGGACGCCAGATGTCAGCTCTCTTTTACGAGAGCAACTGTCTCCCAGTTTCACCATCTGGAACCTACCCGAGAGATAGGACCGGAACCACTGGAGCACAGTGCCTCTGATACCTAACTCTCTCAGGTGTTCCAGAAAGATTCCATGGTCGATGGTATCGAAAGCCGCTGAGATGTCCAAGAGCACTAACAGGGTCACACTTCTCCTGTCCATGCCCAGACGGAGGTCATCGACTAAGGCGACCATGGCTGTCTCAACTCCGTATCCTGCCCTGAACCCGGTTTGAAATGGGTCCAGATAATCGGCTTCCTCCAAGACTGTCTGGAGCTGGTGAGCGACTGCCCTCTTGATCACCTTGCCCAAGAATGGTAATAGGGAGACCGGTCTATAGTTGCCTCTTAGCAGGAGGTCTAGGGAGGGTTTCTTCAATAGAGGCTTAACTGCAGCCTCCTTAAGTTGGAATGGAAATTTCCCTTCCCCGAGAGACGTGTTGATGATACGTTGAAGCAGTGTCACCACTGCATCTCCTCCCTGCATGGTCAACCAAGATGGGCAGGGATCGAGGGGGCATGTCATTCTCCTAACAGATCCAAGCAGCTTGTCCACTCTGAGAGCCTTTAGGGCTGAAGGGCGGGGTATAAATACTGTAAATAAATAAATAAATAAATAAATAATCATATTATAGCTACATAAATCTGAACAATCTGGACAAACATATTAATAGTCTAAAAGACAAATCTGTAACAGTAGTAGGGAAAGAATGGCTACTGGTGGTTAAATACTGGAATAAGAATTGGAAAGGACTGATAATATAGTGCTCATCAATGGAATGGGAAACCACAATAAATATATTGTGTTTAAATTCAAATTTGTATTTTATTTTATACATATTAACAAGCAGAACCACTTTGAAAGATTTAACATGTTAAAGAGTGACGTTAATAGGATGACATATATATATATATATATATATATATATATTAGCTAAGGAGACAGAATAAGAAGTTAATATTCAGAAGGAAGTATTATAGTACTGTAGTAGGCAGATACACCTGAAGAAGACTTGTATTATTATGTTATAGTTAAGTAACAGAACAATATTTAGTAAACAATCTAAGTATAGATATTACAGTAGATCTCATTTTATGTTTTATATGTATTTTTGGTATAAATAAAATATTTTTTAAAATAAATCTAAACAATCTGGATTTTAAATAACCATAGATCTAACACACATAAATTCTATGACATATTCCTATAAGCATACAAACAATGAGATCTATATGAGGCAAATAATTAATGTTGTAAATATTTTCAGTAAGATTATACCAGATAAGAACAATTCACCTTTAGTGGAGCCCCCTAAAGGATAATATCAAACGTATTACACACTTTAGCCATAATTAAAACATACAGAAACATTATATAAATGAAACAATACACTTCTAACAACATTTAGCTGGGAATAACTCCCATTGAACCTTGTGGAACATGCTTCCATGTAAAGATGCTCTGACGGCCTTTACTATGGGAAACAGAATGCTTGACTGGATGCACCTCTAAGTAGATCCACAAAGGTCTTCTTATATTCTTACACACAGGACTTTTCTGCCCATTTCACCAGGTTGGGGGAGGGTGGAATCCTGGAGCAACAGGATTCTTTCCAGCTATTTTTCTTTAAAAATACATGTTTATATTTGAATGAAATATCTTTTATTATTTAATGATTACATTTTAGGGTGGCTATTTGAAGTCAGTTTCCTGCTCTGCAACATCAATTTTTAAAAAGCTTTGGGTCTTAAGTGAAGGAATGTAAATGAATGTCAGTCCCCATTGGTAGTTATGAATATATAACTTGTTATTTAAAGAAAATAACATGTAGCATAAAGCCTTGTGAGAAGCTGGTTCTGAAATTGTATCCAGGAGCCTCTTCCTTCTCATACCTTTATTTTTGCATCGATGCCAGATTTTTCTATTCTCCATTGTGCCTCCCGTTTCCTCAGTTTCTCCAGGTCATTTAGCAGGTCAGCATAGCGTGTACTTAATCCCTCATTTTCCTCCTCCAGATTTTTTATAACCAGTCTGCTTTGCTCATCCTTTCTCAGTGCACATTCCTTAGTGTCCTGTAGAACAGTACCACAAGGGCCGATAAACAAAAACAAAAAGAAGGGGAAGAGAGAGAGAAAGAAAAGTGAGAACTAATCAGCAAATATAAACTGTGCAGTTTTACCCTCACAGCAGCTTCTTCTATATTTGATGGCCAAGGTCACCTGTGTACTTTTATTGGCCTCTTTCATGCAGGTGGAAGGGTCATATTTTTTAGCTGGATGACAGCTTTGATGAGTACACATTTGCAAAGAGCCCATTAATTGATCAAGCTGCCTTTGATGCTGTCCCCAGCTATTTTTGAGACCCACACAGACATATCCTCCCAGACCTCGGCTTTATCAATTAATAATGCCAGTCCCATCAGAATCTAATTACACGAAGCCACATCTTCACACTCCTACTTTCTTTGCTCCATTTCCATCATTAACTATTTATCGGAAAGTTATAAAGCGTGGATTCTCTACTTTAAAGCATCTTTCTCTGAATTTTGTGCGTGAGAGAAAACTGGAAGGTACAGTCTAGGGCCTAAGGCTATATTTCCTCTGAGCTTGTCACTTTCCATGCCACAAAGAAAGACGCAGCTCAAAGAGATACTTCAAAGCTGTGGCCATCTTAGTGCTATGTTCAAGTCAATATACCTTAATTTCCTGGATTTTATGTTTACATTTTTGTTGTAAGATGTTTAGCTCATTCTTCAAGGCACCATTTTCCTCATCTACAGCTATTTTTCTCTGCACGAGGTTGTTTATCTCTTCTTGCTGTCCATGTGTTTGCTAAGAAAAATAAAAATGTAACAGTAAAAATGGTGGGAAGGGAGAGACAACACATTCAGACAACTTCAAACAATCTGAAATTTTCATTTTCCATGCAACAAATCAAGCTGCAGTGCTAACCTCTCATTTGTTTGCACTTTGGGCTCTAATGCAGAACTATTTTCTGGTGTTTTGATGAGCCCATCTGTTTTATCATTATGCAAAAGGATCAATAAATAATGCAAATATATTATTATATTCCCATTCCTAAAGAAGATATCCCTGCCTTCACTGGATAAAATTAAAAATTAGCACAAAAATTTTTTGCACCGTTGATTACTACAGTGGAGGAGGTAGTGGGGATGATTGAGACACAAGAACCAACACTAAGGAGCCAGAAACAAGGGGAGCTGTTGCTGCCTAGTCTTGTCCAGAATCTTCTATAATCCATCCAGATCAAAGGGAAAGCAACTGACACTTTGTGTGAATGTAGTTATTTCAACACCTAGAATCCCTTTATTGTCCAAGGAACCCATGAAACTCTATACACCATGACTCATCATGTTGAACTCCAGCATCTAGGCAGCAAGCTTCAAAGTACAGTAACATGTCATATTAATTTTTTCCATACTTGATTGTAATTCCCTTGAATACCGTTATTTTCATGATATATATATATATATATATACATATAATATCATTATTTATATTATATTGCCTGCTGCACTTGCTCCCAGAACACCCGGCAGCACAGGCTCAGACATGGATGCGGCGGGGACTTTAATGCCGGCTCCACTTGGCACCAGAACACCTAGTGGTGCCAGCCCAGACAAGGACACGAAGAGCAGCGGGGACTTTAATGCCAGCTCCACTTGCTCCCAAAACACCTGATGGCGCTGGCCCAGACGAGGACGTGGAGGACAGCAGCAGGGACCTTAATGTCAGCTCCACTTGCTCCGGAACATTTGGTGGCGCCAGCCCAGACGAGGTTGCAGAGGAGAGCAGCAGAGTATTTAAATGCCAGCTCCACGTGCCCCTGGAACACCTGGTTATACTGGCATAGAGTATAATTATTTCAGATATGTAACTGATATTTGATAACTGGTTGTTGTTTTGTTGCCAGGGGAGAACTGGGGATTGTTGCTTAGATTATTATGCTATGCTATGTTATGTTTGATTATTGCTAGGCTATGTTATGTATTTTTCTCTACTGTATTTTTATTACCGGTATGTAATTTTGAATTTTTGTATTATTACTTTATTGCTATTATGTTGTGTTGTCACTGGGGGTGGGGTGTATTTTTGTATTTTCCTTGTTGCCTTTACTTGTAATCCGCCTTGATTACGCAAGGAAAAGGTGAAATATAAATTGTCTTATTATTATTATTCTAATAGTATGGAATTATACCCATAAAATTGATATGGAGCTGGGACAAATCAGCTAATAGATGGATTTCAGGGGAAAAGAAATCAATAATTAGTAATGGGTTATTGCATGACTATCAGAACAAGGAGGATGGTGAACTCCCTCTCTTGACGCATACTTTGATGCAATAGAAACTGTAAGAATATTAGATCTCAAATATGATGAGAAAAAATAGGTAATGATTGAAAAGCAAATTAATAATATGGAGTATAGATCTTTCTTTTTTTTTCAATTTAAGTTGCTAGGTTACAAAAATAAATAGTAAACCATTGGCCCTATGCATTTAAATGTACATACATGGGATACATGGCAGAAAAAATTAATACAAAATTGGAAATGCTTTCCAGCTGAATGTGTAAGTAGAAATAATAAGAATTAAGGAAAATACAGTCGCCCTCCGTATCCATGGATTTTTTATCCACAGATTCAATTATCCATGGCTTGAAAATATTGGGGAAAATATAAATTTCAAAAAGCAAACCTTAATTTTGCCATTTTAAATAAAGGACACCATTTTATTATGCCACTGTATTACTATACCATTGGGACTTGAGCATCCATGGTTTTTGGTATCTATGGGGGGTCCTGGAACCAAACCCCAGGGTATATCAAGGGCTCACTGTAAAAGCAAAGGTCATACAGAAATAGATTATCTATACAATGAAACTATAGAGGAAAACCAAAGAGGAAAATGCATTGAATTACTTAATTGGCACTAAATACTGGCTTCAGATGACAGGCACAATAAAAAACTTGCAAGAATTAAGAATCAATGTTAAAGAAGAAAATACATTACTAGAGGATATAATAAAAAGAAAATTAAACCAGGAAAAAGGTCTAATTGGTATAATATATAGGGCTCTGTTCAAGGCAAAATTTAGTATTGGAGAAGGGCTGAAAGCTTTTTGGGATAAAGATGTTATAATCTTACAAGAGATGAGACTAAAACATGGATTCAAGAAACAGTATAGAAAAACATATGAAAGTAAAAGAACAAATGAAATTGATGGGTCACTGGTATAGAGCACCATATCAATTATCCTGTACAAATGGGAATTATTCACCTAACTTCTAGTATAGTTGTGGTATTAAAGGATTATACATCCATATATGGTGGGACTGTCCATTTATCCAGAAATTTTGAAGCGTAAATAAAGAAATAAATGAGATTTTAGAGAAAGATATACAGCTCAGTAAAGAAAATAGCATCACTCTTAATTTAAGAAAGTTGAGGCTCAATAAGATTGAAAAATAAGTGTTAAAGCAAATATTAAAAGCAAAATTCATTGAAAACTATATAGCAAAATTTTTATTATTTGATTTTCTTAGAGAAAGAAGATTAAAATATATAGGGAAGATAAAGATAGAATCTGAGACCAATAAAAGGAAAACACTGGTTGAAAAAGTTGGTGTACAAGGGAGATATAGCAAAATAACAAATGTGATTTGGATTATTACCCATTTTATGGAAAATAAATTACTATATGGATATATATGCTATGTGAATATATTCTGTGTATAGCCATTAAGTGGGAGGGCAGGAGGGAAGGAAGTAGGGGAGCAAAATAAAAACAAATCATTATATAAATATTTTTAAAATATTAAATTAAAAAAATTAAACAGTCACATTATTTTGAACTCAATAATCCTAGGATGGGGAAAATATAACTTTTGAAAAAAATCTTGTCACTTAAAAATTAATGCTTTTTTGTTGACCTAAGTTCACAAAGATACACATTGTCTTCCTTTTTTATTTTTATTCAAAATGTAAAGATACATTAAGAATTACAAAAACTAAAAACAATTTTTATACAGAGTTTTTACATAAAACAGTGAAAAATCTATTCAAAAACCATACAAAAGAATATAATTCTGACTGGCCGCTGGATATTTATTAGGTATGAAGTCAGTTTGAGTTTCCTTGAAAAGGAGTTCAACAACTGAATTACCATTACAGAAAAAGCCTTCTCCCATGCACTCACTAACCTGGTTTCTTGCAGTGGTGGGACAAACAATGGGCTTGATTGTCAATCACAAATTGTTGGCGGGCTCAAATGGGTGGAACAACTCTCAATTATTCTAGCCCAAACAATGTAGAGCAGCGGTTCTCAAATAGTGGGTGGGAACCCCAGTGTGTGCGCAAGAGTTGTTCCAGGGGAGTGGAAAAGATTTGGAAGCCCTGATCCCTTCTTCACCTCTCCTTTCCAAACTTTTTAATGTGTATGTTATTTTCTTAGAAAATGTTGAAATATAAATATACAGGATTGTGTATATGCAAATATGCACACAAATTTTTTTAAAAAAAATTATCCACCTTGGTATTTGCAGACTTGTCATCAGCGGATTTGAGCATCCGGAGCAGCAAGCGCATGATGTTCCCAATGGTGGTACATGCACGCAGCCACACCACCATTGGGGACAATGGGACTGAAGTCCTCCCTCCTTTCCTAACCCTAACCCCTTCCCTCCACCTCTGAGGCTTCTACCCTGGGCTTGGCTTCAGATACGGAGGTTGAAGTCCCATCAGCAAGTGTCAGGGCTTGGGTCTCGGAGGCCCCAACCCCCAGGCCCAAAACCTGGGACAGAACCTCCAAGCTCTGAGCCCCAAGCCCTCGCACCAGATCTGGCTCCCTCTGGCCAATGGGGCTTCAGCCTCCGCCCCCTGAAGCCAACCCCAGGGCAGAAGCCTCAGAGAGGAAGGAAGGAAGGAAGGAAGGACAGATGGGCTTCAGTTCCATTGTCCCCAGTGATAGCACAGCTGTGTGCACCTGCCACCATTGGGGTCAATGGGACGAGCATCCACAGATGTTGGTATCCTGGGGGTGATCCGGAATGGATCCCTTGCAGATACTGAGGGCCAACTGTATTATGAGGGGGAGAAACTCAACATGCAGATGTAAATGAGAGCCTCAAGAATTAAAAAAAATCTGGAAAAACATATAGTTGGTACAAGATAAGTGGAATCAAAAGCACACATAAATAAGGTTGTCCACTTCACTGTTGTCTAACTGTAACATCTGGACACTTTTCAAGGCCAGTTCCACATAAAATACATTACACACAATGAAATGACCTGAAGCACCCCCACCCAGAGCCTCCAAGGGCACTACTGGCCATTAGGAGGCAGGGTTTTATTAAACAAACCTTAATTTGAGTGGATGGAAAGCTGGGGATACTTGGAAACTTTAAAAAAATGGCTTGGTAGTCGAATCACTGACTAAGAAAAGCTATGCTGTTTCTGTCCCCCAAATCAGTATTACTTCTAGCAGGTGTGCCTATACAGCCACAGGTGTCTTTGTCCAGTTTTGACTGGTGCTCCAAACATGATCCTTATTAAGGAATGACGTTTTGGCCACAATGGTTCACATGGAGAACCATTATCTGCATTGTGTCTATGATGATGCAAGTTGCCTCTCACTGACTTAGCAAATATTTAAAAATGGGCTATCTGACATGAATATTCCTTACTACTATGCATTTGTTGAAAATGTCTACAACCCATATAGGCAGTTCATCCTATTACCAAAAAAAGGCTTACTGTGATCTTATCTAAATCAGGGATGTTTATTTCATATTTCACATGCAATGGTGAATTTCAAAAATATCTTTCTCCATGGGAGAATATTATGATAGTGTCTGCACTATCATAGTATTTGACATATTGAGCATATTTGATCATATTTGACATATTAAAGGTTAAGAGGTGATATGATAGCCCTGTTTAAAATACTCAAAGAGATGTCATATTGAGGAGGGAGCAAGCTTGTTTTCTGCTGATCCAGAGACTAGAACGTAGAAAATGGATGCAAACTGCAGGAGAAGAAGTTCCAGCTAAATATTAGGAGAAACTTCTTAACAGTAAGGGCTGTTCTTCCCTCAGAGAGTGGTGGAGTCTCCTTCCTTGGAGGTCTTTAAGCAGAGGCTGGATGGCCATCTGTCGGGTATGCTTTGATTGGGAGTTCCTGCATGGCAGGGGTTTGGACTAAATGGCCCTTGTGGTCTCTTCCAACTCTACAATTCTATGATTCTATGACATTTCAGGACTTATTTTGTGTACAAAAATTTCACTTACAGAATAAAATACAGTCTTTGGCATCATCATTGACATAACAATTATTGTTATTTGTATCCATATGTTCTTCAGAACCAACACTCATTACAACATTGAAAAAGACACAAGGTGGTTTAAAATGATAGGGGATACAGTTTAAATGCCATTTCATTAAAAGCCACTAGCTTGCAAATAGTATTTTAAGAAAACCTCTTTGCCTAATAATACAATGACATTTAATCTAGCCTCCCTAATAATGGAGTTTCAGAGGAGCCGAGAAGCCAAGGAATAGTAATCAAGAAGACTCTTTCTTGTGAACCTACCAGATATGCCTGTGAGTGTGCTGGGACAGAGAAAAGGGCCTCTGTAAAAGAAATCAGAGCTCCACCAAGCTTGTATGAGAGAATATGGTTCTAGAGATAGCATGGACCTAAGCTGCATATGGCTTTATAGATCATAACCAGCCCAGTTTGAACTGTGTCTAGAAATCCTACAGCTTCCAGCTATGCTGTTGTAATGAGGGGACCATGTGTTTCTTATAACAAGTCCTAGTCATCAGTCTTGGTGCAGCCCTTCAGGAAAACCTGAAATTTTTGAACACTGTTTGAAGTCAGTCCCACAGAGAGTGCAGTGTAATAAACTAAATAAGAGACACTTAAGCCTGAAGAGATAATTAAGGGATGTGTCACTGTGTCCAGTTCAAGCATCTCCAGCAATGGCCACAGTGCCATTAGCCTTAACTATACGAATATGCTTTAGCCACCACAAAATCCACAAGTTGAACATGAGTCAACAGTGTGATGCGGCAGCTAAAAAGGCCAATGCTATTTTGGGCTGCATTAATAGAAGTATAGTGTCTAGATCAAGAGAAGTAATAGTGCCACTGTATTCTGCTTTGGTCAGGCCCCACCTAGAATATTGTGTCCAGTTCTGGGCGCCACAATTCAGAAAGGACATTGAGAAACTGGAGTGTGTCCAAAGGAGGGCGACAAAAATGGTGAAGGGTCTGGAAACCATGCCCTATGAGGAACGACTTAGGGAGCTGGGGATGTTTAGCCTGGAGAAAAGAAGGTTAAGAGGTGATATGATAGCCCTGTTTAAATATTTGAAAGGATGTCATATTGAGGAGGGAGCAAGCTTGTTTTCTGCTGCTCCAGAGAACAGGACCCGGAACAATGGATGCAAGATACAGGAAAAGAGATTCCACCTGAACATTAGGAAGAACTTCCTGACAGTAAGGGCTGTTCGACAGTGGAACGCACTTCCTCGGAAGGTGATAGAGTCTCCTTCCTTGGAGGTCTTTAAACAGAGGCTGGATGGCCATCTGTCAGGGGTGCTTTGATTTGGATTTCCTGCATAGCAGGGGGTTGGACTGGATGGCCCTAGTGGTCTCTTCCAACTCTATGATTCTATGATTCTATGATTCTATGATTCTATGAAATCCAAGAGTTGAATCCTGGAGTAAACTGAAGCTGTGAACCTGTGCCTTCAGGAGAATAAAAAATCCCTCCAGCACAGATTTCTCTCTCCTCATTATCTTCCAAGCATAGGTTATCTATCAAGTCCAACTGACCAGACTGACATGGTTCTAGACATCACATCACAAATACCAGAGCCACCACATCCCCAAAAATGGGGCACTGGAAAGTGGCCAATAATGATCTGTTACAATGGGATTGGGAGAAGCAAAGGTGTTAACAACTGCCTTTTTAGACATGCTGAAGCACTAACTTGCTATAATGAGGTACTGGCAATTCCCTTTAGTCACTTGGCCAGTCCCTTCCCCAGTCCTTTTATTCAGTTAGGATGGGTCTAGTGGGCACTAGAGTATGAGACAGGAAGGGCAAGATTCAGCAGCCATTAGAATAGCCCTCCACTCTCCAAAGACCCCATCCACATTCTCAAGCTGTGCAAATAGAAAGGTATCCCCAATAAATGGACAAACAGTGGCCGAAGTGCCATCCACTGGACATGTAGCAATCCAAACTAATCATAGTAGGTTCTTGAGTGGTCTCTTTTTGCGGGGCCAGGACATTATAGGCCCCTGGCCATTGAAAACAGGTCCACCGTAGAGCTTTTTGCAGATGCAACTGTGACAGGGAAAAAAAATCATATTATTCATATTGCTTCCTGCACTACAACAGAGTCAGCCAACAAACAGGCTTTATATTATATTGTCAGACTCATCCCACATTTTATACCAATGTTAACCTAGTCAATGTCTCACTCATTTGATTGCTGCCAGTTTCCTAGAATATTGGTGAAATGGTCTGGATCCACTCTGCAAGAGAAGACACTCAGAAGCAATCATGGGATCAAATTATTGCAAGTGCTATCCTTGAAGAGGCTTCAGAAACTGCTATTGGTTTCAGAGGAGCCAAGGAGCCAAGGAACAGTCATCAAGAAGATTCTTTCTTGTGGACCTACCAGATATGCCTATGAGTATGCTGGGACAGAGAAGCCATAAAACAAAATCCAAAATCTGAAGTACACACTGTGGTGATACTTTTTAATTAGACCAGCCAGAAAGCATAAAAATGGTTCACTGGCTTCTTCATCATGCAAAGATATCTTGTCTGTTTGAGAGATTGCAAAGAGAGGATCTATGCAGATAGACAACCCCAAATAAGCTGTCTGGAGACAAAGATGGTTTTAAAAACAAACAAACCAATAAAACTTCCTTTCTCCAGTTGCAGCCAAAAAGTGCCTCCCTCCAAGATCTGGGTCTACTTCCATCCTATGCGGTACCACTGGCCCCCGAGTCAGTAGAGTTCAGTGATTGCATCACTAGAGGGCTTTCTAGATTGGCAGGAAAGTGTGACATGAAGTTGCCTTTTCCTTAATGCTTAGCAGCTGCACCGCAGCCTTTAGATGGAGCTGCGCTGTTCGGCAGTTTTTAAAAAAGAAGCTGGGAAAACCAGCACCTTTTTAAAGGCGCTTCTTCTCCCCTAAAATGCAAAAAAAGCGTTTTCATGGCACACTTTCCCTTCTTCTCATCTAAAGGCTAGAGTTTCATGCAGCCATGAACACACTTCTTTTTGCCAATCTAGAAAGCCCCATAGATTCCATCTGAAAGTCCTCATATTGTCCATGTAAGAGAGGAGTATTGTCCCCATATTGCATCAATTCCAGTCACTATTTGGGGAAGGATTCAAATGAAGATAGAAATACTTAGGAGTGCAATATGTGGCCTGCAAGAAGGAGAGTGGTCCCTGGCTCCTGTGTAGTTGCCCACATGGATGCATTTCTCACTGTCCTCCACCTCTCAGGTAAGGAGAGTGAAGGAATTAACTAATGCCTAAGTAGTTGCCACCACCAACCGTCTCTTTCAGGACATCTGAAGTTGATGACGGGGCCAAAGATTAGAAATAATTTACTATAAATTATTATTTACAATAATACATATTATTATTTATTCATTTTTATCCTGCCTTTCTCCTGATTATGGGAATCAAGGCAGCTATCACCATATTTAAAATAACACAAATAAAAAACATAGAAAACATTAATAAAAGTATAATTTTAAAATATAACAACTAAACAATTTATGAAGCTAAAATAATAAATATTAAAATATTAAAATGCAGTAAAATATTAAACAACAACCTTAAAAACTGAACTATAAAGCATTAAAAGTGCAGTCCTACTTAGTTTGTAAAAAGCCTGATGATGCTGAAAAGCAGCTCCTACTATTGCACAGCAGTGTTTTGACCTGCCATTGGAAGGAGAGCAAGGAGATAAGAAAAACTCACAACTGCACCAAGTAAGCAGTACACAAGCAAGGATGGAAAGGCTAAGTTTATAAGAGGAAAGTCTTTATTCTAAATAGGTGACTACATAAAAGTTTCAAAGCATCATATACATGAAAACAAATGCATTTCTTACCTTTTTTTTAAGCCTTAACATTCTTGATGCCTTTTTCAAGACTAAGGTCCAAAACACACTGCCCTGGCTCAGTGCTAGAGAGCCCTGGGAACTGTAGTTTATTTTGGCACTAAAACTCTGTCAGAGAGGGCACAGAACTACTATTCCCAGAATTCCCTAGCACTGAGCCAGGGCAGTGAAAGCGGTCTCAAACTGGATTATTTCTGCAGTGCGTTTTGGACCTTAATGACTTGATCACTTCTTTTGCTCATTGATATATTCCTTTTTTACCTCCAGCATTTTATTGAGGTTCCATCTTTCATAAAATAAAGATGTTAATATTACAGTAATTTGTTTTATAATTTGATTTTAATTTAATCAAAGTATAAAAACTGAATTAATAAATAGTGTAGGTAAAAGTCAAGAACAAAATATATTAATGGTAATTAATGATTGAATCAAGAGTTATGTTTATTTCAATTGGACCTATAAAAGAAGCTTTAATAAAGATTTGCAGGGCAAGCCAAAGATTTTCAAGTGGAGATAATGAGGCAGCTACTACTGTTTTAACCCCTCTGGAGTATAATTGGTTGATAAGGTTTTGAAAGATTAAAAGGTCTAGGACAAAAAGATTAGCTTGAGTCTCTTCAGATCAAAACTGAAAGCTAATTAAACAGTGATATAAAAGTGAAGGTAAAGGTTTACTGTAAAGGTTTATATTCATTCTTAATTTTTACATCCCAAGGAAAAAATTACAAGTATCTTTTCTAAACATTCATTTGGCTACTATGATACAGACCACAAAGGAAAAACAAGAAAACATTAAGGCCACCAACACAACACACAGAAACAAAATATGTCCTGCCAAGGCACTGGGGACTGCTGGAACAAAGTGACTAGAAGTTTTATCCATAGAATCATAGAATCATAGAGTTGGAAGAGACCACAAGGGCCATCCAGTCCAACCCCCTGCCATGCAGGAACTCCAAGTCAAAGCATCCCTGACAGATGGCCATCCAGCCTCTGCTTAAAGACCCCTAAGGAAGGAGACTCCACTACACTCCGAGGGAGTGTGTTCCACTGTCGAACAGCCCTTACTGTCAGGAAGTTCCTCCTAATGTTGAGGTGGAATCTCTTTTCCTGCAGTTTGCATCCATTGTTCCGCGTTCTAGTCTCTGCAGCAGCAGAAAACAAGCTTGCTCCCTCCTCAATATGACATCCCTTCAAATATTTAAACAGGGCTATCATATCACCTCTTAACCTTCTCTTCTCCAGGCTAAACATCCCCAGCTCCCTAAGGCGTTCTTCATAGGGCAAGGTTTCCAGACCCTTCACCATCTTAGTTGCCCTCCTTTGGACATGCTCCAGTTTCTCCACATCTTTTTTGAATTGTGGTGCCCAGAACTGGACACAGTATTCCAGGTGGGGCCTGACCAAAGCAGAATAGAATGGCACTATAACTTCCCTTGATCTAGAAACTATACTTCTATTGATGCAGCCTAAAATTGCATTGGCTTTTTTAGCTGCCGCATCACACTGTTGACTCATGTTCATCTTATCCTAGAGCTGTATCAGCACATTGGTATCTTGAGATGAAAGTAATCAGTTAGCAACTAGAACACAGGTGGGAAAAGAGTCAAACTGAGAATTAGTGGATAAAGATTTTAAAAACACGAAAGAGCTTACTTTGTGGCAGTAAGACTATTAAAGCACAGTCGATCCTTCACTTTCGTGGAGTTTAGGGGTGCAAGAGGGGCCATTCATACATGTCATGGGAGGATACTTCATAGCAAGAGGACCATCAGTGGAAAATAGGCTCCCCCGTCCTTCCGGCACCTCAGAGAGCTTGCCAGAGAAATATTTGAGGCTTTGGAAGGGAGACGAGCATACACATGCACACCAATCTCGAATCCCCTCCCCAACTTTATTCACAAATTTTGACTTTCACACTGCACATGTTGGGGAGCATCTCAAATTTATTCTATTATGTTTATTAGAAGTAATCTTTCTACCTGTACTTCATCCAGCTTCACCTACAGCACCCATCCTTTAAAACTCAAGCCTAAATGTCTGGTATTTTCCACTGGTGGTCCTCTTACTATGAAGTATCCTCCCACGGCATGTATGCATGGCCCCTCTTCAGTCACCTTTGAAAAGGCCAATATTTGTGATTGCTGATCTAAATCAAGACATTTTATGCTGCAATCTAATAGAAATGTTTTGATGTGTGTTATATTTTTAATTTTTTAAAGAAAATAGAGATTTCTAAAAATAGAATTAACAGATTTGTATTTTTAACAGAAAGGAGTACTGAATTCAACCAAGGACAACCAAATATAAATCCCTACTCAGCAGCAAAGCTCACTCAGGAGTTGTCTGCACAGGCCAAAAAGACCACGTTCCCTCTGGCCTTGCACCATCTAGTTCAGATAACACAGGCCAAAACTTGGACCTGATCCTGTCAGACCAGATGTGGCCCCTGAGGATCCAGCCTGATCCAAGGGTAAACAGCCATGGAGTTTTCTGGAAATGATTACCAAAGTGATTACCAAGTGATTACCAAATCTGCAGCAAACCACAATTGTTTATATTGCACCCTATGCTCCTTTCCTAATTTATTATTATAGTATTTATTTATTTATTTATTTATATAGCGCTGTAAATTTGCACAGTGCTGAACATACAATCGTATAGTTACAGGACAGTGCTGTACATACAATCTTATAGTTCCTTGCCATACATCGCTCTGAATAAGAAGCCCCCCATGTTACTACTTCTGATGGGGCACATTGCTATGTGAGTGCAACCAGGCATTTCTGCATTAGATATGGCAACACGGGCTTCTCAGTTGGAGCGATGCACAGCAAAGTAAGGAGCGCGTGTCTGTCCCAGCCCTGGGTCAGTGCAGAAACCAACCTAGGAACAAACCCAGGTAAGCCCCAGGGCCTGTCTGCTCAGCCCCTAAGTAGTTTCAGTAAATGACTCTGAGTAACCTACCTTCTAATATACTTTCAATAGGAATTAGGATAGCTGAGCTCCCTTCCAAGGAAAAATGTATGGAATCATAGCAGATAGAAAGATTTTGAGTAACAATTAATTCTAGTATCGATCAGTATAGACACCAAAACATAACTGAGGGTGACAGGACTAGTAATATCCCCCCCCCACCAAATTAATAGCTTTAATTAAACCTACAAAGCTACGATCTACTTATGAACTGGTTCATACACAGGGTACATGATCCACATATGGTATCATTTGGAAGTGAGCTTTAAGGTATGGTTTTCAACTAACCAGGGATTTCAATATTGTGGACAAACAGAATGGAATGGATGTACATATCAGGGCTATTCCCTTCCGGCAAGGGTCACGGTAGGAATTGGCACATCTGACCATCACATCCCACCAAAAATGATATTCCAGAAATTTCAAACTATGGCAAAAAGGCAGGAGCTTTACAAGTGATTACCAAATCTGTGACGTTTAGGGAGAAATTAAGAACCTGTGCAAAACCTTTAACAACAACAACAACAAAACACACCCTGTGTGGATCTCAATGATCAAGGTGAGGTACAACATAGATTAAAATGCAATATACTGTATAACTAAGCATATAGGTTCAAAATCATAAGCATAAGATTAAAACAACAGTTACCCATTAAAATCATCCAGACATACCTTGAAAATATATCAATTTAAAATTCATAGATTAAGATTGACTGGGTAGGCCTGCCAGGAGAGATAGGTCTTTAATACTGTTTTAAATTCAAACACTTTATTTAGCTGCTGAATCTCTCCAAGCAGGTAATTCCACACTCTGGGGCAGCCAACAAAAAAGTCCTCCGGTTAACATTTGCCAGTCTAGTCCATGTCAGCCCTCGAAAGACCTGAGTGCACAGAGAATATTATGGGGAAAGGTGGTCCTTTATGGTTTTAAGAGTAATAATTAACACTTTATATTTTGCCCAAAAACTAGCTGGCAGCCAGTGGAGTGATTTTAATATTGGTGTGATATGTTCACTGCTGGATATGTGGCCAATCTGGTTGTCATATTTTGAACTAATTGGAGTTTCCAAACTTGGTACAAGGGTAGTGCCATGTACAGAACAATGAAAGGTCCAACCTTGACGTTGCCAGCATGTGCACTACCATCTTTACCAATACATGCACTACCATCTTAAAAGTACTGTTTATTCACTGAATAATTTCAAGTTTACTAACAGATTTTTTTCAATCTTCTTTTTATTACATATGGAATGAAAAACTAATGAATTCACATTTCAAAACAGTTTTAAAGATTACAATGGTCTTAAAGAAGCACAAATATCTAGTCACATTAAAACTGTGACAGCTGAGGGCAAGAAATGCTGGTGGAGGTGCAAAGTCAACTGTTTTAATTGGAGGAAAATGAATACTTAAAATAATCTGTTGGCATTATTAAACAGATTAATAAGGGCCATACAACCAAATGACATGAACTTAAAATTGCAAAAGCAAGGCTTAAGAATAAAAATATTCCATGTACTACACATTTGCTCAAAGCAGCAACTAATTTTTAAAAATAAGCTTTTTCATAGCAAGATAAAAACCAGAAATATCTTTCATTGATCATAATATAACTGAAAAACCAAAACTTAATCAATGAACATACAAGAAATGACATTTGACCAGTGGTAGATGATGCAGGAAGACAAATGTAGATCATAGAAAGAAAGCTATTAATACAAATATATAACATCAAATTCCATATCAGTATATAAATAAACATACTGAATGATGGGCCACAATTTATTTTCTATAAAAGGCTGGTTATATCCACATCAACATTAAAAAGCACTCTGAAGATTACAATTGTAGCCTAAGTGGCAGTGAAAAATATCAGTAGTTGACCAGATAGTGAATTCTCTAAAACAGCTGAGCTCACATCAAAAGTTAGAGAAGGAGCGTACAAAATTATTTGTGCATAAAAAATAGAAGACTTGGAGTTTTAAAAGAATGTGAAATTTAATTATTAACAAGAGCATTGTATATAAGAGAGGCCTACATTATAGGTTTATCTATGTTTTTGTGGCTCACTCTGAAATCCAACAGTAAAAGCAAGACTTTGTTGTGGTTGTCGTTGTTGTTGTGTGCCTTCAAGTCATTTCAATTTATGGTGACTCTAAAATAAACCTTATTTCTGAGGTTTTCTGGGGCTAAGAGTGTGTGACTTACCCAAGGTCACAAGTGGATTTCCCTGGCCAAGCAAGGAATCAAGCCCTGATGTCCAGAAGCATAGTCCATCGCTCAAACCACTACACCACACTAGCTCTCTAAGCAAGACTCAAAGATACTCTACTTTCAGCTGTGTCTGCATAACTCTTGCAGATCTTCCATGGCCATTGTTTTAGTTTTTGTTTTGTTTCTTGATGTTCAGCATTAATCCAACCTTGGCACTTTCAAAAATTGCTCCAGGTATTTCTTTGAAGAATACAACTACTTTCTTGAAATTTTGGTCAAAAAACTCACCCAAAAAACCTGGGTCGACTTATCTATGGGCCAATGCAATTACTGTACTATTTTTATAAAAAGGAACCACCCCCTTGTGAAAGACAAGAGTGTAATCTATCAGGGAAGCACTGATTCCCCCCCCCCCCAATTCTCTCATCCACCTAGTCTTTACTATGAGCAATTATGCCTGCCAGAATTTTCTAAGCACTTTGGCACTGTTTTCCTTTCCTTCATCCTTTAGATCTTTTGTTGCATGCCTCTAGGTTTTACCATTGACTTATCAATGAGTTATATCAAAATCCATAATTTTGGCCCCAAAACCTGTCCTTGACTTATAGTTCGATTTACAGTCAAGTACATATAGTACTTCCCTATAAATGTGAAGTTGAAGGCTTTCACGGCCAGCATCTATATTTTTTGTGTGTTTTTTGGGCCATGAGGCCATGTTCTTGAAGAGTTTATTCCTGATGTTTCACCAGCATCTGTGGCTAGCATCTTCAGAGAATGCTGGCATGGAAAAGAGTGGGGTATATATCCTGTTGGTTAAGAGGAAGCCATTTTACATGTTAATCTGTGTATTGTTCTGGCAAGACCTCAGGATGTCTATTTAACAAATGATCCATTGTCTTCTGGGAACACCCCTCATCCTAGGTGGTTTTCATTTACATTTGCTGGGTCTTGATTTTGGTGTTTTTTACTTTAATGGTTTCTTCTTTCCTGTTGAAGTTGTCCAGGTGTTTATGTCTTTCAATGGCTTCCCTGTGCATTCTGACCTGATAGTTGTTGGCATGGTCCAGAATTTCAGTGTTTTCAAACAGCATTTTGTGCTGAGGATGGTTTATAACATGTTCTACTACTACTGATTTTTCTGGCTGACCCAATCTGCAGTGTCTTTGGTGTTCCTTGATTCGTGTTTGAACACTGCATTTGGTCGTCCCTATGTAGACTTGTCCGCAGCTGGTATGTCGTAGAACTCCTACCTCCGTGAGAGGGTCTCTTCTGTCCTTCGCTGAGCATGGCATTTGTTGGATTTTTTTGGTTGGTTTGTAGACCATTTGGAGATTGTGTTTCCTCACCAGTTTCCTTATTCTGTCTGTGACTCCTTTGATGTATGCTAAAAATACCTTCCCTTTGGGGTGGTTGTTTGTATTCACTCCTATGGGGGTTTTTTTGGGTCTGGCAGCCCTACTGATGTCTGAGCTGGAATAACCATTAGCTTGTAGAGCCCAGCCCAGGTGCTTCAATTCATCATCCAAGAAGTGGGGCTCACAGATCCTTTTTGCCCAGTCTACCAGTGTTTTATTGTGCTTCTTTTTTGTCCGGGGCAATGGTTGGAGTCCTTGTGTCCATGTGTGTAGGTTTTCTGTATACTGTGTGGCCTAACCATTGGTTCAGTTTGCAGATGACCAGGACATCCAACAGCTGCTGGCGAAATGTCAGGAATAAAATCTTACAGAACATAGCATTATAGGCCAAAAAACCCCACAAAAAACTATTCCTCATAATAAGTCAAAACATCAAAAGGAGAAGACCTCAATTTGACCTTAAGAACTTTAATGCAGTCAGGCCTTGCTTCTTCTTCCTTTTAAAAAAGGAAAGGAAAGGAAGGGAAGAAGGAATCAAGATATCCATTAGCTAAATAAAATGGGGGGGGGGGAATCCATCATAAAGAATATTTTAAAGGTAACAAGTGCTTTAGTTATGAAAAAATGAGAAGACCACAACAATAGGAGAAAACTACTGATACCATCTGCAGAAATGTTTGACACAGAAATACTTGCACCGATAATGAAGAGGCAAAGAGAACAAGATGAATCATAGAAAGTACCATCTCCTTTTGCCATTATTAGTGAGAAATAATTTGGATGCACCCTCAGAAGTACAGGCATACCTCAGTTAATGAAGTAGATGTATTCTTGGGCATTACTTCATTAACAGAAAATTTGGTACCAGAGGTAGAAATAACTGGGGAAGAATAGGAGTATTCTCCTGTACCACAGAAAAGAGCAGTATTCTTCTCTAGATGATCCTCCTGTAGCTTTGTGTGCCTGTCTGCCACAGGTAAGTAAACTTCTGGTGACTCCAGAATCCCTTATTGAGAATGTGTGAACAACAAAATGCAGAAAAAGGGGGAAAGAGATATGCTGCCTCACCAGGATTTAAAATCAGTAAGTTTGGCCATCAAAATAGAAATCATAATTAAAATGGCAGATAGTCTCTATAAGGTTCGAAATTTTGTCTAGTTATTCATGCCATATGGATAGTCTCTATAAGATTCAAAATGTTTTTGTCTGCTTCTTCATGGCTCACCTAACCTGTTTGGACATTGTTGGTTCTGAATGAAGAGTTTGCTGAAATATGTTGAACTATTCTTCTTTCCCAGCAAAGCTTCATTGCCTTGTTTACACCTACTGCAATCTAACACTGAAAGTCTGTGATAGTCTAAGACTTGTTTAATCTCACCACAATTCCAATGTGGCTACAAAAAACTTCCAGCTAGTCAAAGGGAAGAGTTTGGGTGCAAGCACTTTGCAAAAAGGAGCTTCTTTGACAGAAGCTTTGTTAACTTTGAGGTATGACTGTAGTCTAAGCCCCTTATTTAGTTGTTTTAAATTTTCTTCCCTGAGAAACCTGGGAATAAGTACTTTACCTCAAGAAAGATGGTGTGTGAAATCCTCTGCCAAAGCCACCAGTGCCCCTATAGGCTCCTGAGTCCTGCTTCCCAACTGGCCATTGAAATATCAAATAATAGCACTTGGGGGCAGGAGGAGGATCATTCCATTAGGCCTTCAGTAGCTATACACAAAATGAAAACAGAGTTCAAGCATAGGTTAAAAGAAATTACAACAGCCATATAATACTAACCTGTTCCAGTGCCTGTATTTTACTGTCTTTAACTTGCAAAATCTCTAAAACCTTCCTGTCCTTGAGTTCCGCTTTTTGTTTTTCTCTAGAAACAAAACAAAAAAGGTATTGACACTTATTAGTCATAATTTCCCGCTAATCATCTGAATTTTTCATGTCCTGATAATGAATGTCATTTTAAAGCACAAGAAATTAAATTATCTGAGGCTGACAGCCCTTGCAGAATTAATCATGGAACATATGGCTAGTGACAGAAAATTTTATCTGTGAACAAGTAAGACAACTTTATTCTAAGTGAAACACTATTTACAATATGAAGACTAGATTTCCAGTTTTAAAAGCATGTATCTTACATGCTGTGATGTATCTTACAAATGAATCTTTTCTGATGAAACACCTTCTTTCCCCATTAGTGATATTTAAGAAATCATCATGTTAGTGATATAATAAGAACATATTGAGGAACACCACTATTTTCCCACTGGTATACTCAAAAAGTATATTCTGTTTAAATTACCAGCAACTGGTAAATATGGGGCAGAGATGTTCTGTTCCCTAATGATTTCTTACTCTGTATCTCTTCAATCAAGTTCCAGATGTAGCAAAAATCACAAACTATGTATCATAACTTCAACTAATTCTACAACATAGCAACTGAAAAAGAAAGCATACAGTGCCAACTTCTCAGCAGCATCCATCACGCCGGTTTGTTATTTGCTTAGTAGATTAGTTCTTTTAAAAAATCTGAACTCAATTCTACCATAGGGCAAAGGCAGGGATCATATGGTCTCTCTGGATGTTGTTGGGATTGCATCTCCCAGCAGGCCTAGCCAGCATATGCAAGCATGAGCAACGGTGGGAACTGCAGGCAAACAACAACAGCTAGATTTCTATCCCGACCAGAGGAATGTTGATAGTCTTATGAGCAAAGTCTGAAAAAATCAAATTTACAACATGAGGACAGGCTATGTTGGTGGCAGTCCATAGATTGATTCCCTGAGGGCTTCACTTTCTTTTATGCCCATTGCCAATTCATGTGAGATTGTATATATTGCATTTATTACTGGGCCTTGTATAATAGCACCAGCTTGACAGCTGCAATTTCTAACAAGTTAAGTGATGGACATGTTGTAACTACAAGCTTTGAGAACTAACTATCAAAAGAGATACCATCATAAGTTCTTTACATAAATAAAAGTTATTTTCTTGTTTATAAGTAACAACATCAAAATCACACTACCAAGAATATTAAAAACTCTTTATAGTAAAGAAGTTAAAGTACACTAAAGAAATTGAAGTGGGAGGATCAAGGGTTAGAGAAATAGTTCTAAGAGACGAAAAGCCTCAAACTATTTAGGATAAGACAGGAGAAGAATCCAGTGTAATCCTGTGGTCACAGTTGGATGAAGAGCCAAGGCTTTACTTGACACCTAAATGAAATCAGCATTGGCTGCAATCTGACCTCCACACTTGTGGGACCATAGCTGAGAAGGCCCTCTAATTAGAGTAGATTTATTCAACGAATCACTGAATGGTGAGCCTGCTTTTAACATAAATCCCACCTGCTTACTGCTGCCAACCGGGGTCAGGCCATAGTGAATAGCAGGGGTGGGGAAAATGACTTTGTTCCAGTTTACTTAATGAGACAAGAGACAATTAATTAAAAACAAATAATATGGCACATATAATCTTGCCTTGGTAGCTAACTACCTATTATGAGGAATAACACTGGGGTGGGGGGCTTGATCAAAATCACAAATTTGCCTCCCAGGTATATTTGGGCTTGTAAATGGATAAAAGATGCTAAAAGATGGATAAAAGATGCTAAATAAACACAAAGAAGAAAGGACTGAAGAAAATCTTGGAGGGGGGAATAAGGTGGTCAAATCTAGAAGAGATACCGAGATACAGCCCAGTTTTGAAGTGTATTCAGATTTTTATCAGCATAAAACCTGTTTTTCAAAAAAGGAAAGAAAGAACTGGTAGTACAGTACAGTACATGGTGTGCTAAGGCCCTATAGGTTTCAGTAAGAATGATAAGCACAAACTTACTTCAAAAGTATTTCTAGAAGGAAGGAAGGAAGGAAGGAAGGAAGGAAGGAAGGAATCTTGGGGAAAATAATATTGCATAGAAGCAACAATAAATGTGGCAGGTAAACATGGTAGTAAGTTCTGTAGTTTAATATGTACATTGTGAAGGAGTGCTTCCTTTATTCAAGGTAAAAGTACAGTAAAACTTGAGGATACAGTCTTAGAAATGTCACACATACAAAAACGGAATATGTTCCTAACCTCAATAGTGTAACATTAACTGTCTGGGGGTTTTGTGAGGCAAAACACCCGACCCCTTCCGTTTAAGTTTCTGATTCAAGTGTATCTCCTTTCTTCCTCTCTTGCCCATACACTCTAAAGTCCTTTCTCTGCATTACGGCCTTACCTTCTCAAATACACACATGGACCAGAGGCTATCAACTCTTTTCTAAAGCCCCTTCTCCACCACATTCATAACAGGGGCTGATCAATATCCTCTGACCTCTCTTCCCTGCCATACCTCACAATCCCTCACACACACACACACACACACGAAAACAGACACATAAAATTGTTTGCCTGATAGAGATTTCAGTTACTATGGATAATATACATTGATCTATCTATTTTTCAGATATATCTAATTATTCCTTTTGTGGTGTAGAAAAGAGACAAAGTGTTAGGATATAGAAAGGAATGGTGATTTTATTCTTGAAAATAGCCCATTGTGTTTCAGCCTGAAAATACTGTGACCCTATGGCCTTCTTCAGGGGAGTACAACTTTAAATTAAATAATTATTATAATTATGTTTACTGAAATGATCTCAACCTGCTTTTCATGTTTCAAATCATAGATCTCTTTACAGGTGTAAACATCCTTGACATATAATGCTACTCCTCCTCCACTCCATTTTGATCTGTGAATCCATGCAGGTTGATTTTAAAGTTGTAATCCACTAAAAGCCATAAAAAATATTTGCAGGCCAAAACATGTTGGGCTATTTTTAAGAATAAAATCATCTTTCTTTTTTACATCCTGAGATTTTGTCTCTTCTACACCATATCTACTGGTTATTTCCAATCTTCTTTGCTCTCTTCTTAAACATAAGACACATACTGACTACTAGCCAGAAATGTCACAGTTAATAAAACAACTGAATTTAGATTTAACAAGTGTAGTGCTGCCATTTTCTCCCTTACAGTGGATGTAGGTAGAAGCCTTTAGCATAAATTAAAATCTAGTGTGGAATTTTATCACCAGCACCTCCTGGTGGCATAGGATAACTTCCAACACTCATTACGGGGAATTTCCCAGAAGAGATGCTAAATAATATTGCTGAATGCTTCAAGCTACTAGCATATCACTGAACCCACTTTTTAAATATGATAAACTTTTTAAGTATGATAAACGGGAGGAAAATGGGGAAGCAGAGGAAAGGCATGCTTATAAAGGTAAATAGCACTGAGGTGAAATATGGTTGATTCTGTTAATATACATTGTATATGCCTGTAATACATTAGAAAGTGTTCCCCAAATCAGAAAAAAATATATTCAGGCACTGTCAAAGAGTTGATGATGATCAATGACTGAGACAAACTCCAGTTTAGCTAATTAGAACCACTGATGAGCAATAATGATGTGAGCTAAGAATATTTGCAGACTTCTTTAGGATGAAAAATGGAGTGAAGAGAGGCTGTCAATTTGTACAAGTTTTAAGCTCCAATCACTTTTCCCATGAGTGCCGCCTATTTTAAATGTTTAACAGAGCTGTACTTAACCACATGGATTTTTCACAGTCAGTTTTCACCAGCCACTGAAAGTCAAAAAATCTGAGAAATTATTCTAAATCATTAACTAACAATTTTCTATTGCATATGGCCCTGCTATATTTTATACCACATGACAGGATCATATTTTCTGGGATTTGGCCCATTTTTAATGAGTTGTCAAAAATGAAATATTGGAGACGACGAGGAAGTATTTAACTACGAATGAGGTGTGAAAACAGAAACTGCCGTTCCTAAAAAACCGCAAATATTTTCAAAGGCATACTGTTGAAGTTTATAAAATATTATCTTTCCTATAATAAATATGCAAAGCAGCCATGTTAAAGAGAAATTATGGACAGAAGCACAAATAAGGATCTGTAGTGAAATCAATTAAACATTTTCAGAACAGAAAGCAAAACACAGAGCAAGACAAAATTACGTTATTCCATGTTGGTGTGGCAGGAGTCTAACCGATAAAAGAGAGTGGCTACAGTCCAACCAGATGCCAACAAGTGGACTAGAAGGCCTTGTTTTGAAATAAAAGCATACTTTAAACTTCCCCACAAATTTGAAGAAATGGGCGAGAAGATATTTTAAAATTCTGCTGACCACTGTCCTGTTCACACGCTGGCACTGAACAGCTTATGAACGGGAGATTGGCTGGCCCACCTATAAGCCACTTCACAAACACAGTGGCTTTCTCATGTCAAATGAAAGCACTGGACTATCTAGTTCACTACTGCCGATGATGAATGGCAGAAGGCCTCCAGAACTCCACACAGAAATACCAGCCCTACAAGGAGATGCCAGAGAATGAACACAGGACATTCTGCAGGCAAAGCATGGGATCTACCACTGAGCCCTAAACTCCACACAACAGCCATTTTAGCAGCATCAGCTTTCTGAGGAAGAAGGTGAACTGGAACAATTTCTGGCAATGTTTCTGATGACTTAAAATTGAGTGAGGTTTGTTCTGGGTTATATCCATAACTGACTTCTTCCTTTATTCTACTGCCTCCTATTTTCAAGGAAAGAAAGAAGGGGAGCTCACTACTGGATTATAAATGCTTACTAGGAATAGTGGTTTGAAAACTTTGAAAATGAGCAGTCATAGTAGTATTAAAATGGTTCCAATGAACAGGTATTTCTTTTGAAATGAAGAATTCTATAAAATTAGTTACATTTTTGGTACTCCCAAATACTAAACTTTGATATAACAAATAAAATTGGGAGTAAAATGTAGGCACGTGTGCTAAATTTAGTGATCAATGTTCCAAAACCTTGTATGAGCTGCCTCAGGATAAGCAGGTACTATTGCTGAGGATAATTACAGAAGTCTGTATGATATTGTGAAGACATTTTGTAGGTATCACAGATTATTTAATGTTCCTATCCTATATACACAATATCATTCTTTGTTTTCCAAACAGACAAATAAATCCATTACTGTATGCTCAGTCACTCTGGACTGCTTCTGGCACTCTTTACTGATTTCCAGTAACAGAAATTGTATATCAGATATAAATTGGATACATGTAATATTCAGATGGCATGCTTTATGCAGCATTTACCAGCCACATGAGTAGGACTAAGCTGAAGGGCACGTGGAAGTGCAAAAGCTCATGCCCCACCTCCAAGTATCTCCAGTTGGGTCTTCACATGATTGGTCCAAAGACATGCACAACTGGTATTGGAAGGATTGTTGGTGCATTCACCTGAAAACATTTGAAAGCCCCTATGACACAAATCTTAGTACACTTATCAGGTATCAGGCACCTGGAGGAATATTTTTCTTCAGGAAAGTTTGGGAAGGAAGTATGTATTGCTGGACTGGGAAAACAATTTCACAGATCTTTGCCAGAAGCAGCTTTGCCAACAGTATATCGTAGAATCATAAAATCATAGAGTTGGAAGAGACCATAAGGGCCATCCAGTCCAACCCCTTGGCATATGTGGCATATCTGAGGTGCTCTATCAACATATCTGTCATTATGGTAGAATATCTGAAGTTTTGTATAGTAAAATAGAGTTGTTGTTGTTTTTACCTAATTCCATAGCTGTTCAAATGGCAGATCACAAGTGTAGGTAAGTATACCCTATAAACCTCTTAACACACACTAAGTGGCTCAAAAAATAAATAGAAAGTGTGATATGCCAAATTAAATTCTGAATGTATAGCAAAAAAATTTAAAGAAATACTTCAAGATCCAATTGTGCAAATTATTAAAATATTTGAGCCTGCATGCCAATTATTTTTACAATGGAACAAATATTTTAAGGATGCATGGTAAATGCAATTAACACTTTTTCTATCATAGTTTCAAATAAAAAATTAATATTTGACTACACAATTACAACCTTGCTCCATACTATATATTGCACAACATTCCACTTTGTCAACAAGGAATCTAATTCAAGAAAATGAATTGCTTTTTTTTTTACTTGTAAGCTGAATGATTAAAATCAATTATCCTTTTTACAGCTATGTGCACAGATGACTCTTTATTCATTGCCTTATATTGTAGATGTAATGGTTTAAGTACTAACTTGAATGTTTAAGCACTGTATTTTTGTCTCAATTTTGAAAGAATCTTATCATATAAAATGCACAAGTTTCTTACAGTGCTCAAAATATCAGCGTTTCAGAACAGACTGCTTTAACATCTGCACATCACCAGGGTTTCCCCCAAGGATTTTTAAATGATGCCTGCCTGTGCTGAATAAAGTGCTAACTTGCACCTTGCATTTCAAACTGTGTCCTGAGCAGCCATCCAGTTGGTACAATACCAGCTGAATTCCCATAGGCCACTGCTCACTCAGGCTTGACTGCAATTATCATGTCAATATTTTGTGCTCCGATATGCAGATATGCACACATGCAAGCTGTGTAATACTTTCTTCTCCATGGAATGTTGACTTATGTTCAATGTTCTGAGAATTTTTAATAAAACAGAATATTAAACTTTCATCAATTGTGGACAATCACAATTATTTGTCCTTAGAGGCAAAGGTTATATACTACAATGCAGCATTAGTCTGTCAAGGGTACCAATGGTGATTGAGTAATGTGGCTAAAAGCAAAAGTAAAAAAAAAAAAAACACCACACACACACACAAACCTTGTGTTTCTTCTCACTAAGAAAACTGTAATCAAGTTACATAAAAGATTTTATAAAAAGCAAAGACATACACTATTCATTTATTCAAACCCCTATCTTAACAGTTTAACTGCATAGTTTAATCCAGTAACAACACGGAGATACATCTTTCAATGATCTGTATGCTTTGATTAAGTGAAAAAGAAACCTGATAAATGAGAAAGTAGCAGTGACTGAATTACTCTATCAACAGAATAATCAATGAGCATTGCTAAATGATTTAATACAGACAAGTCCATTTGATATTGCCAACAGAAGACCAGAAATAAATAATTTAATATCTAAATTCTCCCCAGTTATCATATTTTCCCACTAAATAGAGAAAAATGATGTAAGCTGTACAGATCATGTAACACCTACCCTCAGCTAACAAATGGAAGACAGAATAGCACATTCAACTTCACAGGGCTGTTGTGGACCATTCTGGTCTCAATCCATCGCCCCTAGAGAAAAATGGCACTTAAAAACAACACAGATACCCTCCTCATGAATTTAAACATGTGGATAAAATATTGGGATTATTATGTGTGTCTGACCAGAAGCCCAATAGACCAAGTCATTTTAAAACAGAAATTCCAGGGGTTACATCTGCCTACATTTAATGATAAGCCCCTAAAATTCATTTTAACAAATCATTGTGAAAATGAAAAAAAGATTCACAAATTCTTGGACACTATCTGGAAAGGGAAGCTTTTTTAAAAAGCAGGAAAGTGGGTGAAAAATAGTAATGATGAGAATAGGTGCTTGAACAGTATCAACAGACATTTTGTTAACAATTGCTTAAATTTTTACATGACAATTCTACATTCTCATCCAGCAACAATTTATTGCTGAGAAAACACCTTCCCCTCAGTCCAGCCACAATTCCACTTACTCATCTCAATGGTTTACATATGGGATGAAGCAAAAGGCAGCCAAAGGGGAAAATGTCTACACTATATATTTGGAAACTCTAGGCATTTATCAGGAAACCAGTATGTTTTTATCCAATATGGAAATAAAACAGGCTCAACAGACTGCCCAGATAGCACGGCATTTTGCCACATGTTTCAAAACCTGATCAGAGTCGTGGCAAACACATGCCTCAGGCCCAATCTGACGCTTTGCCAGCTATAAAAGAAATGACAAAATGTTGCTAATTCTAGAGCCAGCAAAAAGGCGCCCTTGCCGCCTCTGCAACACTTTCTGGCTCTCCTTTTGAAATGCGTCATCTGAACACCGCACCGAAGGAGTGCCGTGATGCCACCCACTGTGCAGTCAGGCGTGCAGCGTGATGCCAGAGTGAGGGCGTGCATCATCCAAACGCCATGCCCCCATGCCAGCGCTTCAAGTCAGTCTGTTTAGCCCCCAAGACTATGCTTCTGTAGAAATTATTATACAATTAAAGCATGTGTAATATTTTAAACACAAACTGTATCAGTGATTCATGCTTTCCTGATTTTATCATGTGAAACAGTACTTATGTCTGCATAGGACAGTGTTCAATATGAGGTATAAAAAGCAGTATTCCCAGATCAGGTCATGAAACAAAGTAAAGGAATTTCCAACGCCTTTAACAGACTACTTCTTCTCATACAATAAATATGACTGCTATTTGCAATAGGAAATTTGATGATTTCTCTTGAAAAAACATCCTGATAACCAATATTTCACATGGAGCACAGGATATCTGACCCAAATGAACTTTGATATCAATTTTGCAAGCTGTATGTTCAGCAAGTATTGAATTGCTTTAGTGCAGTCAAGAGAGGATTTTCCATCAGGGTTGGATTCAACCAGTTCTGCAGTGGCTCTTTCAGAATACAATTATTGTTCAGAACTATTAAAAAGGAGGACAAGATGAAGTTATTCTTCGAAAGAGAGCATACTTCCAATGGATGTAACCAGCACTGCATTTGTGTGATAAACCATCCTAAACAGTTTATCTGCAGTCAACAAATCTTCTGAAGAAACCTTGTAATAGGCTCACCTTAGTATCACCATAAATCAGAAACTACCTGAAGGCATGCAACAACAACAAGAAGTCAGCAACTAATTCCACCTCATTCCATGTGTGTCATCTCTTCTATCCCCACTGCCATGCAAGCAAATGAAGACAGCTTATCTTCAAGTGGTCATATTGCATTCACACGTACATTCTGGGTGCCTCATTTTAAAAATGATATAGGCAAGTTCAAGCCAGTCCAGAGAAGAGCAACAAGGATTATAAGAGATATGGAGAACAAAAGGTTGAGATAACTGGGCATGCTCTAACATATTAAGAGAAGACTAGCACCACTGCACTCTTTAAATGTCTAAAGGTCTGTTGCAGAGAGGAGAGTGCAGGTTTGTTCTCCACTGCCCCAAAGAGTAGGACCAGGTCTAATGGTTTTAAGTTACAGAAAAAAAGATTCAATTGAACATCAGAAGGAACTATTGTCAATAAAAGCAGTTGGGCAATAGTGGTGGGATCTCTTTCTCAGGAAACGTCAAAGAGAGTCTGGACATCTACTGGATAAGGATGTTCTAGCTGAAGTGCCTGCACTGAGCAAAGGGTTGGACTAGACAGTGATGGCCTTCCTTTCAACTTTATGATTCTATGAATTTCTGTACCTGCATTTTTACAGTCTAGAGCTGAGTGGTTTGACAGTGCTGTCCTTCTGGAGAGCCTGTTCTACTGCACACTCTCAAAGGCTAACACCAGAGCAGAGTAAAGGAAAATGAGACTAATACAAGTGACCATCCGTAAGCAGGAAAGAAGGAGAAGCAAAGAAAGCATCCTTAAGCAGGAAAGAAGAACAACAGACGACCATTCAAAGAACCAAAGGCATTCCTTCTGTACATCATCATAATTCCTGCGCAACACACAAAAGGGAGCACACGTAGCTTATCTTTCACTGTATGAAAGAAAGATAATGAAGGATGAAAGGAAAGGCTTTTTGTACAGTCTAGTAGATGTAGTTAGGCTATATCAAATTTACTTTCTCCACTAGATTAATGGTAGTTAGGAATGAAATGCTACATTTCCTAACCATATATGGACAAAACTGTGGCCTGTGAGCTATGTGTACCCCCCCCCCCGGCAAGAAATATTTTGAGCCTACAAAGGGCCTCCACAGAAATTTTTAAATTTGTTATTTTTTAAACAGAAAATAAATCAAAAGTCAATGGGAGCAAAACTGTTGCTGTTGTTTAGGCAAGGTTGGCTCTGATGTACTAAATGATCTGAGAGTCATTCAAGGGGCTTTTGTCACTTAACACAAAGTCTTATGCCGTCAATCAAAGCAAATTGTGAAAAGTGGCCACCAACATTCAGTAATGAATGCAAAGGAAGATGACAATACCTCATGCCCTGCCATACATAAGCCACTGCTACTATCATATACTTTGTGAATGCCAATCAAAAGATTGTATATGAAATACCAGAATTTTCTCTGATTACAGTGAATGTCACTTTGAATAACTAACTCTCTTTCAGTCTTGCCTCATAAAGTTTTTTGCAATGGTAGATAACACTTGTTCTGAGCTACATGGAGGGAAAGAATCTGAAAAACTCTGAAATCCTAAATTCTTCTGGTCCAAAGTATTTTGGATGAAGGCAATGCCATCTGTAGTAGAGGCTGTGTTTTATATGCTGAAGATCCCCAGGGTCAGTCCCCATCATCTCCTGACCATATTCAGACAACATGGATCACCTTCAGCCCACCAAACCTGGCAGGAAAGAATGGCTGATGACAGTTATTGCACCCCAATCAAACAGACTTGAATAATTTGAAAGTCATGAACTGCTTGGAGAATCACGGTTTTCCTCTTCAGCAAATCAAGGTCATTACCCCAAAAATGAAAGACCAGAATGTACATTGGAAGCCTGAATAACAAAAGAAGAAAAGCATGCCATCATAGTCAACACCGCTCTAGGAATGGTTGCTTTTATGATGATGTATTATGTTTTTAATTGTTGCTTGGTTTTAATTTATTGTTAGTTTAATTTAATTTTAAGGGGTGGGAGGTTAAGTAGTGGGTTGCTGGAATTGTTTTAGCTTGTGACTTTTTAACTTTGTTGTACCCCGCTCCGATTGCCTGGACAGAGGAGCAGGCCATAAAATTTATTATTATTATTACTATTATTATTTTGATAGGAAAATATGTGATTTTGAGATTAGTGGTGATGAACTCATATTCCCACTGGAGAACAAACAAAAACTGTTTACATCCTTTAGGTCTAGAATACTACTGCAGGAAATCCCAATGATGAATCAGATTCACAGTCCTCTAGAATAGTGGGGCAGGGTGGTTGTTGCATCTTATGCCATGCAAGCAAAACAGTGTCTACTGATTTTTTAGGTGGGGCAGTCAATGCTGTACAGAGCATGCTGTACAGGAAGAAATGGGTGGAAATGGAGGAATGGGTGGCAATAGGACAGAATTCAGCTTCTTGATAAATAACAAACTATGACTTGTTTACCAGCTATATGTATGATGCTATAATAATAATAATAATACTTTTTATTTCTAGCCCGCCCCTCTGAACAAGCAATCGGAATGGGGTACAAAAGAGAATAACAATTAACCCTTGCTCTAGGCATGATTCTCCATGTCATTATGGGATAAATGCATGAAAATATCTAACTGTATATGTCTACTGGAATAAGAAACTGTCTCAGTTATCCCAGGCTTGTGCCAGCTATAAAAAGCTTGAGCAAGAGTGTTCAAGCATTTTAAGAGTTAATCTCAGAAATGTTTACTATATGAAATGCTTCCACTTTTTTACCTGATAAACACAGGTATTCAAAAATACTGATTAAGTATTTATTTGTGCTTAATTTTTATCAAAAAAGTTTCAAAAGGCAAATGAACTAGAAATAGCATACACCTTTTTTACATAATTCAGAGATCAATAGTATTTAAAGTAGTTGGAAAGTACACTAGCATGGATATACTTTTACAATGGCTTGTTTGAAAATACCTGGAGGTTTTAATATATCCCAAAGGCATTTCTCATTTGCACAGTAAAGATGTTTTTTGTTTGTACCTGAATATTAAAACAGGGAATGTAGTTACAGTCACCAAATAAGAACTACAACAAATGCTGAAAAGTGAAATCTATTCCATATATTTCAGGAATGCATACTACAGACAATGAGGTTCCGGTTTTATTTTGAAATTTTTAGGGCAGTTCAATCCCAGTTTGGGAACATGAAAGCATTCTGAAAAGGAAAAGTTACTTTCCTTTGTTTGTTGATAAATATTCCCATATCAAACCAGTACAAAGGTACTATTTCCCCAAAAGATTTTTCAACAACCACAGCTTAATTATAATACTTCACAGAAGAAGGTAGTTTAAAAAGGGTTGCAAATAATAGCCTACTGCAACATTAATTGATTAAATAAAAATGATTAGACTAAATATCTGTACCCATCAAATATTTTTGCTTGAAAGTAAGGCTTCCTTTGTTTTGCCACACCATGATTTTTCTTAGTAAGCAATTAAAGCAGAATAATGATAAGACAGAGATTCTGGTTTTCTACGTATCTCCTGCAGTAGGCATAACTGTACATAGTCAAGTATATTTCTCCAGTGTTTCTCCATATTCCTAAGAATCTAGTTCGCAAGACATCTTCTGCAACCAGTGTGCCTTCACACTGTTCTGACTAATGGCAACCCTAAGGCAAACCAATCATGGGGTTTTCTGGGGCTGAAAGTGTCTGCCTTGCTCAAGGTCAGCCAGTGGGTTTCAATAGCCAGCAGGGAATTGAAACTGGAAGGAGACATGGATTCCGACCATTCCACAGATCCTCCCATCTCTCTCCACTCTCGCAGTTACAGTACAGGTATGCTACTTGTGTTGTAGCTCAAAAAGTCTGGGATTTTGCAGTACTTCAGATTTCAGAATTCCAGATAAGGGATATTCAATCTGTCATTAAAAAAAAACTGAATAGTAACTGCAGAAGGAAATAAAAGGAGTTTGTGACCTCCCACAGCATTTTAAACAGACCGCAAAAATATATTTGTCTTCACTGCTGGGCTCATTCTCCATTTGTACAGGAGACAATCAAAAGCCTATGCATTAAACTCACATCATTTTTTTAAAAGTAAAGCAGAACATACACAATTAGCATTTGGAACGGCTTACCAGAAGAGATCCGTCTTATCACCACCTTTGATGCCTTTAAAAAGGCACTTAAGACAGATCTCTTCCGGCAAGCATTTCCATCCAACCTCCTATAAGAGACTGCTGTATGCTCCTCTGTTCTGTTGGAATGTAATAGATTTTTAGATTTTTATTTGATAAGGTAATCTATTTTATTGTTGTAAATATGTAAGTTTTAATGCTGTAATCCCGCCTCAATCCGTAGGGAGAGGCAGGAAAATATAAATAAAAATTATTGTTGTTGTTGTTTAAAAAGATAAAGGTGGTCTCTTGAAATGAATATCTAGTTGTAACTCACTGTAGGGGATGCTGCTCATCTCTGTTTCTAAGCCGAAGAGCCAATGTTGTCTGTGGACTGCACTAGTGGCCATGTGGCCAGTGTGACTGCACCGAATGCTATTACCTTCCCACTTAAGTGGTACCTTTCGGACTGCTAGATTGGCAAAGGCTGGGACTAGTGATGGGAGCTCACTCCATCATGCAGCACTCGGGCCTCAAACTGCCAACCTTCCAATTATCAGAACTGGCATTTTAACCATTAAGCCACTGCATCCCCTCCATTTGTTTAGAAGGGGACAAATTTGTTTAGAAGAGGAAATAATTTGCTTAGAAGGGGAAATATAAGCTATTTTAAAATCAGTGGAGATCAATGCTTCAAGAAATTAAAAAAAATGTCCATGTTCAGAATGAATAATTGTACTTAGACCTTTTAACTTACCTTTCCACAACCAAGCTGACCGCTTGAGTAAGATCTGGATTTGCAACTTGGAGACGTTTCCATAAAGACCACACAAATTCTTTATCAGCCTTGAGAAATAAATAGAAAATAAAATATATTAAACATACTGATATAATCATACTGCATTATTGCCTATTTAAAACACCATAGTACAGTAAAAGGTCTAGTAACTTGACAATTCAGAATATTTCTCTCACACTTTTGCATGGAAAAAAATAACCACTTTAAAACAGACAAGCCTTAGGCTTTATTTTTTAAGAATTGTGCAGGAGGGAATTTTGCTAAGATACAGTTTTTTTATCATAGCACAAGAAGGTCAATATAAGGTATAATGTAAGGAATTATGTGTCCTTCTATATAATTCAAACAAACACGGTAACTACAAGACTGGGTCTAACAGCCACATGCTCCTTTCCTTGTTGTTGTTTTGTTCTTTCAAGTTATTTCCAAGTTACGGTGACTTTAAGGGAACCCTATAATGGGTTTTCTTGGGAAGATTTGTTCAGAGGAAGTTTCCTTTGGCTTCCTTTGAGGCTGAGAGAATGTGACTTGCACATAGGTTTCCCTGGCTAAGGGGGGGATTTGATCCCTGATTTCTAGAATCATAGTCCAACGTTCAAACTACTATACCATGCTAACTCCAAATTTTCTTTGCCTGTTCCTTCACCCCATACCAAGACACCATCAGCTCAGCAATCTCTACATATTTCTTTTATATTTTTTTGTACTTCCTCCATGGTCCTACAAACATAGGTCCATGTTATGGTCCTTAGCATTTCTAAGATGTAATCTGCTGCACTTTCTTCAACCAGTAAACTCTCTTTCTGAGCCAAGTGCAAAGGCACAAAAAATGCAGGATTTTTGTTATTTTAGCTATTAGGCTGCTAAAAGAACTTCCTTCTAACTTTTCTCCTTATATGCTCAGCATCTCCATCTTTCCTATACCCAACAGAATAATTTCTTCCTTTAAATATTATCTTGAGGACAATTCTGCCTCATTGATGTCACCTGTCTTCTCTATTTTTCTTCAAGTCAGTTTAGGAAAGGATCACTTTTGACTAGTGGAACCTTTTTATCCACTGGGATTTGGTTCCAAGATCCCCGAGGGATAACAAAATCCATGGATGCTCAAGTCCCATTAAATATAATGGCAGAACAAATTGGTGTCCCTGATATAAAATGGAAAATCAAGGTTTGCTATTTGAAATATATACTTTTAAAAAATATTTTCAAGCCATGGATGCTTGAATCCCTGGATAAAAAATCTGTGGATAAGGAGGTCCAACTGTATTACTTCTAAATTTATTTATTTCAAGGATTTGTATCCCACCTTTCTCCCACAATAGGATTCAAGGCAGGATATAAATGGCATTCAATACCAAATAAGATAAGTGGCACAACTGTGTATGCATTGCCTCCTTCCTTAAAAAAGAAAGAAACAAAGAATCACTAAGTATGTGGCTATATGCATTTGATGCCATGGACCTGAATGTCCACATGAAAACAAGAGAGAAAAAATATTGATGAATAAGAAACTTAACCATGAACAACAGTAAATATGAAGTAAAAGCAAAAGGTATCAACCCCCCCCCTCAAAAAAGATCCCCAAGAAAATTCACTCTCCCCTGTGAGGAGAGAAGTTCCAACATGCTTCTGCTGCTGCAGCAGTGGACAAAAAGAAACTGAGGGAAAAGTGCAGGAACTGTGACTTGTATGCATCATTTTACTTACTCCAAATGTTCACATGGACCCAGAATATGTGTGAATCACCAAGCCCATGAAAACGAAGAAAGGGCTAGACTTCCTTTCCACTGTGACATACTCTCAATCCAAATTAGCCACCCTACTCCAGAAGCTTTAGGAAGAAAAAAATTACATTTAGAAAGCTACTCAGGAATTTTCTAGGTAACCCCATGTTGTGGGGTTACTATGACACAAACCTCATGCATTCAAGGAGTGACAGGGCTGTTAAGACTAGTCTCACTCCCTAATACTGTACCAATGTATCAAGTGGCCTGATCACTTGCGGGCTACATGCTTGTCTCACATCCAAAGAAGCTCTAAGTGCATACTAAGATAAATATGCAGAACCCTTCATCCATGAACCCTTCACAGGCTGGTGAAAAATCAAGGTCAGTAGACATGGTTTCCAGATGCAACCTCATTCTCCAGCAAGTAAAAAAAAAAACACAAACATACCATGTTTTACCTGATATATAAAATAGTGTACTGGAATTTCACAACAAATATCATTCTAAGCTTTCTAACAAAACGTATCCAGATTCAGGCCACTAAATATTCTTCATCTTATCCAAAACATTTGATCTTACAGGAGTAGTGAAAATGATTGCCATCTTCAGAATAACAACTTTTAAAGACTTTTTCTAAAATCCTTATACAATTAAGGACCTTTGTAAGATACCTATCTAAATGGTTCTGGGAGCCCACTAATTTTCTCTGAAACAAGATTGCACATCTAACCTGAATTTGCCACAGTGACCCAACTCTACAGCTGTCAAAGCCTGGGATATATCAATCTTCAGCGCACCCAAGGACTATTCTGTCTGCTCTGCGTATGTTAACAGCACATAGAGGTCAGCAGAAGTGTACCTTGAGCAGCTGAGTACTTCTATGTACAGGACAGAATACAGATGTCATTTGGAAGTTTCCCCAAATTTCCTCATTAAAAATAAAATTACTCACACCATCACTGTATGTCAGCAAAAGAAGCTGCTCACTTTGGGAGTGTGTGTGGAGGCTGGAAAGAGAGATGTATAAAACATAAATATTTAGAGTGCTTTGGGAACTATATTGAAAGTGAGATGCTCTTCCCAGAGCAGCAAAGCATCTGCAATGATTGCAGGTCAGGCCTCACACTGAAAAAGTGACAGTTATGAAAGAGAGAGACAACGGAACTGCGCTTCAGTCAAGAGTGAAAATAATTATACCTCATCATCGTCATGTTAGTAGACATATGGAAATGCAGAACAACCCAGCTTCTGATCCCTGCTACTGAATGTGGTTGTGTCATAATAGAAACAGTGCAGATTTCTTCATGTGATATAGAAAAGTATATACATGTGCACACCACAAGCCCCATATACTATGAAAAGTTAAAACAAACATTTGTTTGAGGCTTCTGTTTGATACTACGGAAGTATTCAGCTCTCAGCATTTGAATCTTCAAAACTTCTCAGCAAATACTAGAACAACATTTTCTATAATTCTGATAACTATGGAAACTCATTTTTAACAAATTAAAACCAGAAGGCCTTTCCCCTTCAAATCACAGCACTCGGGCACAAGAATGACCCACCCACATGGGAAGACACAATCAGAGACCTGGAGCTCTGTAAAAGTCACTGTTACAAGCAGGCTTCTTCTGAGGACAGGTAATTCTGCTGCATCCAATTTAACCAAATGCAGAGTTACTGCAGAATAACCATTAGTGGCTACAAGAGGGTAAGGCCAAAGCAGTAAAAGGTAATTAGGTAAAGGCGGCATTTTTTGCCCCTGTTCATGGCTACTTTGATTCCATGCTCTTTTTCTTTGTATCACATCATAAGAGTTTTTTGGCCTACCCCATAGTTTTGGAACCCCTAGCCTAGACCAGCTTAAAACTACATAAAGGCACAGCTGTAATGTATTTATAGCATATTACCCCCAACTTCTGTGTCAAACAGCATCCTGAGTCCTGAAGCAACTTACATAGTATCAGTTAAAGAAAACTAAAAAATGAGACAGCCGAACGGATGAACAAACGAAACTAGCAATATAAAATCAAGTGCAGATGAGAGGCAGAAAGAAATACCAATTCCCACTATTAGAAGTTGGATTTTGGTTTAGCATTGGGATTACACTAGCCTTGGGCTCATTTACTCCTTCCCCTCTCCTTTGACACGACCATAGGTACTAGTTTTTGCTTCCATTTTTATTTAACTAGAGTCTGTTGTTATATCTGAAAACAGAAGTCTACTTAATTAATCTTAAATACAGTTTATGTAAGACAGCTTCATGGCCCACACTTTGAGTTTGTTTTGTTTTCCTAAACCACACTTTAAGCTAATCACAGTTTTTTTCTGATTTTGGATCAGAAAACACTATACTTGTTTAAAAATGGAACTTAAAGCTTCCAATTGCCTGTTTAAGGCCACAATGGCGGAGAGAAAAGGGGAAGTTATTCATAGCCAGAATTCTGCTAAGGCCCAAGGTTAGCATAAAATAGTTGCATTTTCTCAACAGCCAAGTTAGGTCCAGAGTGCAATCCATTTTCTGCAAGTACACAAGTGGCCATTCAAGTCACTTCTGACTTAACACGGATCATAAGGCAAACCTATTGCAGGGTTTTCTTGGCAAAATTTTTTCAGAGGTTTGTCCTTTGCCTTCCTCTGAGACTGAGAGTGTGTGACTTGCCCAAGGTCAGCCAGTGGGTTTCCATGGTTGAGTGGGGATTTCAACCTAGATCTCCGAGTGTTCTAGTCTAACACTCACACAACTATACCATGCTGGTTCCGAAATACATTTACATTATGTTAATATGCTCCATGTCTGAACAAGGTCTCTGCGAAACAGGCATGGTTCCCCATCCCTGTCTCTTTACACTAAGGGTTCTTCTGTTTCCAGTTAGTCTGCATCTGTTAATAGGCTCCCTTTATCACTATCTGGTTGCCTGGGCTTCCAACTCATGGACAATGGTAATGTCTATAACAGGCAGAATGATTATTCACATTCCACTTAAGGCTTGGAATCACAGGTTTATTATGTGGGAGAATGAGCAGGGTCTCTGCTGTTCCTTTACACTATTATTTATAGTCAAACCTATACAAATATACACTCTCCTCAGGGAAAAACAGACTTTCAATATCTAGACAACACTACATTCATTACATTACACTGCATACATTTTACAAAGGGAAATATCCTTTATATTGTCTGCTTTTTCTTAGCAAGCATTTCTGTAGTTAACACATTAACATATTCCATAATATTGGGATTTCCTAACTCATATACCATCTGTGGAGAAAACAGGCATCCAAGGAAGGGTAATATCTCTGGGCATTGTTATACACATAGCAGCATCCATTAGGTATCTATAAACATCCATAACGGGCATCATTTGTATGTAATTGGTATATATGGAGATAAGAATTATATCTAGCTGATTTGAGAGCAGAGGTTCTTTCTTACAAGCATTGTCTGGGTCTTTTATCAGCCAGAAACAGTGCTTCATTGAAGCCTGTATAACATCCCTATCTGTGTGGGAGGCTGATGCTCAGTCAATCTGTTGCCTGTATGTTCTGGGCCAATTTTATATCCTTCCCAGACTTTCGCTTTCCAGTCAGCTCAGAGATCTTTAGCAGTCCCTGCTTATGTAAACAATATCCACCTCCAATCAGAAAAAGGATCTTTTCTTTGTGATACAACACCTGGTGACCTCTAGTTCTTGGATGCCTTACATCAGATTGCATCAGCCATCTGATACTAGTAATCCTTTACAGACAGGTATGTTACAAGCCAATTCACTGTTTATGTTTCTCTTTCAAGCTTATTATTTTATTTTCATATGGCTGACTTCAGGCCTGGAAGCAGACTATAGCTGTGTTCTTAGTATTATACACATATTCCACAATGTTCAAAGCTTTATATAATATATTACCTTTATGCTTTACAAACACACTTGCTACCTTGCTTCAGGGGCTGAAATTTTTGCAAAACCTTTGTAAGCATTTATTTTTAAAAATTTGTAAAACTTGTGAAAAAAACTTGCGCAAAAAAAAAATTTATAACAGCTATTTCCAGTTACAGAGGCATTTCCCTATTTAAGTTTTATTTCATTAGCCCAAGAAGGAAGGTGCTGGATGTGCATGTTAGTTCTCCCCTTCAGCATGTTCACATGTACCAGCTCCAAACCCCAAGTTTCCCAGATTGAGGAGGCAGCTTGGAAGAAATCCCTAAGGGCATGTCACCAAATTTTCTAAGAATTCTCCCCATGATATTGCAATCGGGGTTCTCAGTTTTGTTCTAACCTGAATCCCTCCTTCAGACCTTCCTTCCCATTCAGTATAGAATGACGGGTGCAGAGACATTGACAGGGATGATTCCGTCATCCTGCTCGTCCCTTCACAAGTTAAGGTAAAAACACATGAATTGGATTTACCAAAGATCATGAAATACTAAGAATTCAGTCACTCTTGTTATAAAGTTCACATCCAAATGCTGCCCTATAATCCTTGATTACTTGATAGAGCAGACTGTTGGTTTGTTTCTCTAGAATATTTTTCTTTCCTGTTTATGCATGGTACTGCCAGGGTCAGAATTTAATCTGGAAGCATTTATCATCATTTGTGAAGCAGCAAGAACAAATATATACTAAGACTTTGCAATGCTACCTATATGTTTTACAAATACTGTACATGAAACTGTATGCCAAAAGTCTTTGGAGGACAACAGTTCCATACCCTTGGCATATAGAATTGCAACCTATGTTACACATAATACATTTAACTTTCTTTTAGTTTAAAAATATGTTTAGCTTTAGTTTTTAAGAAGTACATCATGCATTTCAATATTTCCATCCTCATTCTCTCTACTTCTTTCCCCAAGAAGGGGGGAAAAAAAACCTTTTAAAAACATGTTTAAAATCAAGTTTCACCCATTATTTCAAAATTTCTGAGAATTTTACATTTCTACTAGCACAACAGACTATAAACCAAAGTATTCTCACTGAATTATGTCAATGTAAATTCTTTAAGTTGCCTTGAGACAACTGTTTGGGGCCTAAAAAGAGGATGTAAGTTTAAAATAAATACATGGATTGTAGCATCAGTAAGCAACTATTTTGCACAACTCAACATGCCAAATGAAACTTTCTGAGCACATGGCATAATGGAGGTTACAAATTCATTTTCCCACAAGGTCACAAAACTATTTTTCTAGATAAATAAAATGCAGGAAATCAGTATTTTTTTAAAAAAAAAATAATAATCTTGCATTCAATAATTGGCCCAAGGAACAGAGTGTGGCGGTCTAACAGTCAAAACACCAGTTTGACCTATGGGAATCTTTGTTACTTGTTAACGATGCTGAACATTTGCATAGTGTTCATCTGTCTGTAAATTTCAAAGCTGTTTTGAAGATATGAATATCTATGAAATCCCATGATACAGATAGTATCGCCAAACACATAAACTTGGCACATTTGCTTTGAGAGACAATATGGCTAAAGAGAGAAGATTTATTTGTTAAGCACTGTACATCTCACTGCAATGCAGGACCATAATTTTACAGACAAATGTCATCACTCTAGTTTAAGCGATAGAAGAGTTGCATAAGATTCTATACTAGAGTCACAGCTTTGGTGAAAGGTTCACTGACAGGCATTATGGTTCTCAGGCCCACCACAGCTGCAAAACCCAGGGCAAGGGCAATGTTCATTATGGGGCAGGAGTGCAGAAAACCATGTTATTGGTTGACAGCTCCTATCAGCATTCATTACTGACAAGCCAGCTGGAATCCAGCAACATCTAGAGTAAGTTCATGAGTCCTGGTTAGGGACTATGGCTGCATCCGAACATCACTTTAATTGTCATGGCTCAAAGCTAAGGAATTCTAGAAATTGCAGTTTATTGTGGCACTAGAGCTCTCTGACAAAGAAGGCTAAATGCCTCACAGAACTACAGTTCCCAGAATTCCAAAGCATTGAGCCATAACAGTTAAAGTGGTGTCAAACGCTATTATTTCTGCAGTGCGGATGAGGCCTTAATGATACAAGTTCTTTGATCATAATAATAATTATTATTATTATTTATATACCGCCTTTCCAAAAAAGATCAAAGCGGTTTACAAAAGTGGATAAACAAGTACACAAAATACATAAATGAGCAAATAAATTAAATTTCTAAATAATAAGGAGGGAGGGTTCTTTCCCTCAGGCAAGCCCCGATGGAGCTGGGCCTGCCTCTTCTCTCCCTCAAAAGCCGGAGGATGGCAGTTGGCGTGGAGGGAGGGCTCTCTTCCTTCAGGCAAGCCCTGGTGGAGCTGGGCCTGCCTCTTCATCTGCATGACCAACTCAGAAAAGAAATACGTTTTAGACTAATATATCTAAAAGGGCTTTGGTAATGGGAAGAATAATGTGCATTACCTTAAGCTTCTTAGAAGAAAGGAGAAATATGACTGCCAAGCAATCAACATTAGAAATGTCAGTCATTGACTTGGGACTTAATCTGAACTTTTTCTCTCTTCCCTTAGACAAATAACAATTAGACAACATCTAATTTAGCACAACTATCTTCTGAATGTGCATTTCTCTGAATGTGTATGGAAATGAAAACTGGTGGTCAAGGGGTCTTAGGAGCATCTTCAAATTATCTGAAATATTCAAAAAACATTTAGCTTTGACAAAAATTACTAAGCAAATGCAAAGGGAAGGTATTGTTAAAACTAACTTTCTAGCTTAACTACTCTAACCTAAGAACAAACGAACTATTCAGAAACTGAGTATGTCATACCATCTGGAAAATGATAACAACACACATATTAGTTTTAGGAGAAAAGGAGTGAAGAACAATACTGCAGGGAAGCAGCAATGGTATATTGTACATATACAACAAACTGCTTCAAACTTTGAAAAGGTTTTCATAAATTTCTTGTAGAAATATATGTGTTGAAGAGTTTATGATCTCACTGCTAAGGTGGTCCTTGCTGACATCAATTTTGTATCAAAGTTTCGTGTTTTTAAAGCCTGCATTTGCAAACATATAGCTTCAAAGACAAAAAAGACTCCCAGTGGTTTCAGGCTGGATATTCAGCTGTTTCAGGCAGAGAGGATCCATGTTTCTAGGGATAGCTGAATATCCATAATTTTATTCAGTCTTAACACAAAGGTTATTTTTTTCATATTTACTACACAAACCATTTTAAAAGAACAGGAAGTACTGGTGGTGTGCTGTCCTTGCCAGGTATTAAGACAAATGATTTACAATTCATCTAGAAAGCATATAAGCAAATAACTATCATTTAGTCAATATATACAGTATATTCCAAGCAGGATGAGGAATGATATGGCAAAACAAGCATGAGGAATCATATGGACAAATGGATGCTGCGTGAGCATGCACTGCTCTGAGGAGAAAGTCAGCAATAGTGCTACTAAAGAGAACCACATATACTCTTATGGCTTGTTCAAAGTTATAGAAGTGCCATTAAAATCAAAACAGACAGACTAAACACATATGGTTAAACAAACATTAGCAAGACAAGATCTGAGAATAATTAGATGAAGATGTAGTAAGGCACTCGATTCTATTTGTAACTGCACTGTCAATGAGATGGTATCTCACCTTTCTTCCAATGTGCTCAGACAATATGCATGACTGTCCTCCTGCCCATTTTATTCTAACATCCCTGTCAGGTCAAGCTGATTGAGTGGTCCAAGGTCACAAAGTAAATGTCATGGCCCAACAGAGACTGGAACATGGATCTTCCTAGTCCACATCCAACAGTCCAACCATTGGCTATAAACTATCTTATTAAAAAGGCATAAAAATTAGAGGAAGCAGTATGCATCCTATAAAACTACATTCTACTATTTGGTCTTCAGCTGAAATGAATGGAAAGTGATATCATGCTGCATGTTTCATATACCATGAATTAGTAGAATTAGATGGATTAGTAGAAACTAAATGAGGAGGCCTAAATACCCTAAAGGCACCAGATCCCATCTGCACTTGGAAGGTAAGCAGGGTCAGCTCTGGTTATTACTTGGGTGGGGGACTGCTGATAAATACAAGTAGTGCGTGCTGTAGGTTATATTTCAAAGGAAAGAAATGGCCAAACCACCTCTAAGTATTCCTTGCCTAAGAAAACCCTATGAAATTAATAGAGTCACCATTAGTTGACAGGCAATGAGAAAGCACATACAGACACTCACAAATGAGGATATGTGGAAGCCCAAGGTACTGTGTGAATGAACTGAGGGTGCATCTACAGCATAGAAATAATGCAGTTTGACATCACTTTAAGTGCTGTAGCTCCATCCTGTGGAATCGTGGTGTTTTTAGTTCTATAATGTTTTTAGCCTTCTCTGTCAGAGTGCTGGTATCTCACAAAAATTCAGATCCCAGGATACTGTAGGATGGAGCCAGGACAGTTAAAGTGGCGTCCAAGTACATTATTTCTACAATGTAGATGCAGGCTAAGCCAGTACTATATGAACAAACCCTGAAATTTTACATTTCTTTCCTTTCCTATCAGTTTAATGGCAAATCTTCATATCCAGGCTCAAATGTAACAGCCCAGGATGGCAGACTGTTATACCAAAACTGTCATGAGAATTCAAAATACAGAGGGAGAAAATGGAAGAATGACAATGAAAGCAGAAATATGGTTCACATAGCATCAAACCAGGGTTTGGCATCATAATGACTGAAGACACATGCATAGGAGCAACAAGCAGATTCTGAACCAGATAATATTTTGGAAGAAATATTTCCCCAGACAGCAGAAAAATGCCAGCCAAAGATAAGGCCCATTCCGCAGGCTTTATAATATGAAGCATTTATTCTGATTTATAATATGTTGCATTTATTATCAAGAAGTGTACTTGCACCAAACATAAGGGATTACAACAACTTTAAAATTAACAAAGACCATCTGTGATGAATTATGCCTGCCTTGTATTATGTTTATTCAACTATATACTGTATTCATAAAGAAATCCATCCATATTTGAAAGTAACACAAAAAGACTGAGCCTTACTGAAAAACAAAGATTATTTGGGGGGGGGGGGTTATTTTAAAAGAACATCCTAATAATCTAGTCCATATTTCCATTCATCTTTTTTGGCTATATGAAAAATTCAAGCTCAGACAAACACAGTCAAACATTCCTAGAATCTGGATTTCCTTCTACTTTGATATCTAAGGTAGTTAGCTAGAGTCATATTTTTATTATTGAAAGATACCAACTATTCACCTGCTTCAAATATCTGATTCATGGCATTATAATCTCGGATTTTAAGGAAGTCAAACCGAACTTTATTTGAACCTGTATTCTTTTGTTTTGCTTTTTCCTGAATTAGAACAGAGCATGAGAATCTTTGTACTACATCTGAAGAAGTGGGTTTATATCCATATAAGTTCATGCAAACATAAAAATCAGTTAATCGTAAAAGTGCTTCTACATTTCTTTATTTATTTATTTTTGTCCTCCCCTTCCCTTCCTCTTTTTTTATTATCTCAAAATCTCTGTTGACACTCAACCAGAACAAAAGAAGGGGGGAAATCATTTCAGAGCAAGATTCTGCTACACTCTCAGACTCAACCAGAATCAATTAGAATGACCAATAAACTAAAATGAATCGTTCAGAATAATTTTTTATTATTATTATTTTGGGTTTGTATTAGAGATGGATATGGAAAACATTCCCCTTTTTACTATGCTAACATACACATTACAATATATAAGGGATGAACATAAAGCATGCAGATAAAGTACATGCAACAATACAAGACAGGCAACATATATTTTATTTGGTGTCTGTAAAAATGATCTCTACTTGTAGAGTGCAAGAAAAATAGATACATGAAAATTTAGCATAAAGTAGGAATAATCATAGAATCATAGAATCATAGAGTTGGAAGAGACCACAAGGGCCATCCAGTCCAACCCCCTGCCATACAGGAACTCCCAGTCAAAGCATACCCGACAGATGGCCATCCAGCCGGGGATGCTTTGACTGGGAGTTCCTGCATGGCAGGGGGTTGGACTGGATGGCCCTTGTGGTTTCTTCCAACTCTATGATTCTATTATTATTCCTACTTAATGCTAAATTTTCATGTATCTATTTTTCTTGCACTCTACCAGTAGAGATCATTTTTACAGACACCAAATAAAATGTTTAATACCTATTTCTAATTCTTGGTTCCAACAGTTTTAAAAATACTGGGATGCTTCAACGTGTTATGCAAAATTGGTCATGATGAAAAAGATGCCCTATACAGTATTTCACAAGTTAACAAGCACTAAACTCTTTGGTTTACATGTACCAAAGCATAACAACATGGCCTAAAACAGAACATCTTCAGTTGCAAATGAGTTTACTAACATTCCCAGCATTCATTTGATCTAACAGTTTACTGCTGGACCTACCACAGGGAGTAATAAATAATTTCTGTGCTGAGGTAAAGGTCTCAGATGTATACCACCTTGCCCAAGATCCAAATTAATCCAAATTAAGAATGGCTTTTGACCTTTAAGGATATTGTTCCTAAAATTCAAAGTCCTTACTGTTTAAACAGACTGTCACACTTCAGCAGATTTATGTAAAAATGGTTAAATAGATTAAAAAAAACCTTTTTATGCACATCTAGCATCACATAGTTTTTATTCTTCTACAAGTAATGTTAAGCTACAAGTACAAGATCAATGTGATGCTTTACTGGTACAGTATCTCTCTATGTTCTCTTCATTTCTTCTGCCTTTGAACAAAGATGTATCTGGCTTTTGGTTTATTACTTTCAAGACACGTGAAAGTGTTCCATTACCATATATACTCAACTATAAGTCGACCTCATGTATAAATCAAGGACAGATTTTGGTGGCAAAATTATGGATTTTGATATGACCCATGGATAAGTCGAGGGTAAAACTGGAGGGCATGTAACAATGGATGAAAAGGATGGAATAAAGGAAAATAATGCCAAGGAACCTACAAAATTCTGGCAAGCATAACTGTTTTGGCTCACTCTAAAGGCTGGATAAAAGAGAAAGCAGAGGGAGGTCAATACTTCCAGGACAGATCGCACTCTTGCTTTTCACCAGGGGATGGTTCACGTTTTTTATAAGAGTTAAAGTATAGTATTTACATCAACCCATTTACCTAGGTTGTTGGGGTTAATTTTTTTGACAAAAATTTCTAGACTTATACATGAGGATACACAGTAAGTATGAAAAGAAAATATTGATATGTCTATTGGGAATTAAGTCCCAGTGTGTTCAAGGACGCATATTTTCCCATAAGCATATATACTGGGTAATCTCTGGTTCTCCAGATGTCTTTGATCTCCTATCACCTCCAGCTTTCTAGGATGATGTGAACTGCAATCCAACAACAACTGGAGGGTCACAGATTCATCCTTTCAGGTGTAGCAGATTGCAACCTTATTTTGCATATTTTTAAATATTGAATAATGCACAGTCTATTTGAGAGTCAGCACATTGTAATGGGTTGAGTGTTGGATTATAGCTCTGGAGACCAGGATTTGGCTCCCTGCTTAGCCATGGAAACCCAGTGGGTGAGGTTGAGCAAGTCAAACTCTCTCAGCCCCAGATTAAGACAAAGACAACTCCCCTGTGAACAAATCTTGCCAAGAGACCCGTTAGGCCCACCTTCGGATAGTCATAAGTCAGAAATGACTTAAAGGCACATGACAACAATAGTCCACTACCTGGTTTAAAAGAATATCAGTTGGAGATTGTGAAGCTACCTTATATTGTCTGACTTGGTTTGTCCAGCCCAGCATTCTCTATTCTCACTTTGCAGCAGCATTCCATGTTCTCAGGGGTGAGCATTTCTAGTCCTTCTATTTAATATCCTCTACTTGTAATTCCTACATCAATGGTCATCAAATCTTTAAAAAAACCTATGTGTATGGCATATGCCCTACCACTCTGGCTGTTCCCAAGTACACATCCTTTCCATTGATCAGATACCCCCCACACACACACACACACATACACAAAGAATACAGAAAAATTACAGAAAGATTCATCATAATCTTCTACATATCCACTTGCACAGTGAAGAATAAAAAAATTCCTCCAAGTAAATGAAATGGGTGACATTTTCTTACCTAGAAGAGTCTACAGCCAACTAGTACCCCATGCACTATAGTTGTATAAAACATTGTTAAATACAATAGTTTATTTTTACAATGAGAACCTAAGCATCTAATAAGTTACCATGTATAACGAGCCTCACCAAACTTTGAGACTCAGATATATGTACATAAATAAATAAACGTGCAAGCAATAAGAAATCAGTACAAAGCACTTGAGACACAATTCTCTGAACCTAGAAGACAGAGCAAGTGTCCTGATAGTGATTTGTGAATGTGTAATCAACTGCTGTGTTTAGTAATCTTTTATATAACAATTTGTGCATCTGGCATCAATGTATTCACTGGATTCCTTTTGTCCCTGGTTTTTTTATTTTGTGTTTTGGTGCTACCACAAACTATTAACTTAAGGTATGTGAGGGAAGCTGCCTAGTAGGGACATTTGCAAATGAATAATTCATATGGTCTTATTTGCAAAAGAGTTCCCAATGAATTCTTTGCAGTCTTTAATGCAGATTATGCTGGAAGAGATTCTCCCATTTGAACTATCATTTTGTGGAAGTGTCTCTGACAAACTGTATCACATGGAGATGACAAAGGATAGAGTTTTAGAACTAAATGACAAATGAAGCATAAGTCACTAGAGCTGGATGGCACTCACCCAAGAGTTCCTAAAGAGCTCATACATGAAATTGCTGATCTTTTAACAAAAATATGCAACTTATCACTAAAATAAATCTCCTTAGCAAAGGACTGGAAGGTAGCCAATGCAGCATCAATTTTTTAAAAAAAGGATCCAGGGGGGATCCACATAATTACAGACTAGTCAGCCTAACATCTGTCCCAGATAAATTCGTGGAAAACAGGGGGTCCCCTAAGGATCTGTATTGGGACTGGTGCTATTTAACTTATTCATAAATGATCTGGAGTCAGGGGAGAACAGTAAGAGAGGCAGACTTGCAGATGACACCAATTATTCAGGATAGTACAATACCATGCAGGTAATGCAAGAGTTTCAAAAGGCTCTCTCCAGATTGTTTGAATGGCCAAAACAAAAGTGTTTTTTTTTTAAGGCCAAAATCAGTGCCAGAAAAATTATACATATATATATACACTGAAATAACTGATTTGGTTTAAATTAATGGTAAAATGGGTCCTTAAGATCAGTTCACAGTAGAAAATTCACTGAAAATGGCACCTTAAGAGTCAGTAATTAAAACGATGCGGTATAATTTCAGAATGTTCACTTGCATACACAAAAGAAACACTAGTGTTGGGCCATAATCAATACAGATAAAATTATGAACATGCTACCAGGACTGAGGATGCCCTAGTTAAACTGATTGGCAGCAGGTTCAAAATGGGCAAAAGATTTCACACAATGCATAAATAACTTAAGGAATCAAGTAGCACAATGTTCAGTATTAACCACGGTTGCTTTTAAAAAATTAAGAAACTCCACACTCAGAGGCAGTTTGTGAGCAGATGTGGAGAGTATGGGGCTCCTTTTTCAAGCCCTCCCCCAGTTGTCACAGACCACAAATGCCCATTTTTCCAAAACCAAATGTGACTAACCAATCACTTTCAATTTTGAAAAAAAAAAAAAGAATACTGAGGTCTCAAAAGAAGAACGAAAGAGTTTTAATATTGAGAATCACTATCCCAGAGGCCTCTGATGGCAAAAATGGTCCATCTGGAAGTTGGTGAAAAAAATCAGTGATGAGGGCTCAGGACTGCACTGTTTTGGTAGACCACATGTTGATCACACACAATGTAATTTCTGCTCTGCAAGACAAGACAAAGTATATAACATAAAATGTTCACAAGTTCCCTAGATACCGTATATAGTGGATCTTTGGGGTGTGGTTCCAGGATCCCCCGTGGATACCAAAATCCACTGATGCTCAAGTCCCATTAAATGTAACAGTGAAGTAAAATTGCTTCTCATATATAAAATGACAAAATCTAGGTTTGCTTTTTGGAGTTCATATTTTCCATGACAAATTCACGGTTTAATCATTTGATTGGTTTCTTCCTGCCAATAGAAGCAGCTAAACAATGCAGGGATTCTCCACAGCTCAGTCAATTCAATTCAATTCAAACCCAGAACTCTAGTTTGTTGCTCTTCCACATCAACAAGCCTGGCTAGTGAAACCATCTTGTTAGGAAAGAAACAAGCAGTGTTTGTTTGTTAGGAAAGAAACAAGCAGTGTTTCATGTCTGTATGTCACAAACATGAAACTGTTTTTTTGCGCCCTGCAAATGTTTGATAGCTGCCCCGCCACAGCTTTGCAGCACTCCTTCGGCACTGCATTGTGTGGATACAGCACCAGAGGAGTGCAGTGACGTGCGCACAGTGTGGAGCCCCAACTCCACATTTAAGTGCTCAAACCTGACTTGTTTTGCTGCTTGACAAAGAAAGGAACCAAATGGGAGGAAATATCTACAGGTATACGGTACTCATGCATATCCAGCCTAAAGCCAAAACTGCAAGTATAGCTTGATAAGTAAACTGTATTTAGGGAGTGCCATCCAAATGCATGCACATGGTGCCCTTCTCTCATTTCCTAACAGCAGGATGGGGACTGCATAGCCCTCCAAATGTTGAACTCCGATTCCTCACCACTGGCTATACTGGCTATGACTACTGGCAACTGCAGACCAAAAGAATTCTGCAAGGTTACACAACTCCCAACCCTGTCTTAAAGTGTGGAACTTGACTTCCTTGTTTGAGTAAGCGTTCTTTTGTGGGCACACACTTTGTCCTTGACTATGGACCACAGTCTGTCTCATGAATAATTCTACTATGAACAGTATGCAAAGAGATCTTGCGGCACCTTTGAGACCAACTGAAAGATACAGGTTGGTAGCATGAGCTTTCATAAAGCTCAAAATGAAAGCTCATGCTACCAACCTGTATCTTTCAGTTAGTCTCAAAGGTGCTGTGATATCCCTTTGCATACTGATTTTCCAGACTAACATGGCCATGTCTTTGAATTCTACTATGCTAGTTCCAGAGACTTTCCATATGTTTTCCAAGTCTAGCAAACTGCCTTCCCTAAACACACTGAGTGTTGAAATGGAATGTTACAGCCTGGTGTTTGATATTATAAGGGGGCACCTGCTGTTAAGGGCCACATGGATCTTGCTACAGCTTTGTGTCCTAACTGAATTTACAATCCAAGCAAGTGCCACTGCACTGCACTGCACTGTACATGGGTTAGAAGTTATAGAGGGGCGAAACAGATGGGCAGGAAAAAGTGTCTTGAAGCTGCCTTTTCTGAAGCCACATTGAAACCCCACCAACCGCACTGCCGGCTCCCAAGGCAGCTGGAGTGATCATGTCATGACCACATGACATGGCTTCAAGCCAGGAAGAAGCGGAAAAAAATCTGCTTTTTTCTGCATAAGGCGCCTAGAGGGCAATTTCCTGCTGGCTTCAAGGCATGTGTCATCTAAATGCCACACCTTCAAGTCAGCCTGAAAGCACCTCTTTTTGCATGTCTGTTTAGCCCCAGACTGAGCAACACAGCCTTTTGGAGCACAATGTATTATCCTGAAAACTGGGATCTTTCTCAGAACTCTGCTCCAAGTTGAGAAAACCACTCCATCTTACGCATGTTGTCTCAGCAGCTTAAATCCGAGTTCATTCACTGGGCTCTGACGCCTAAGTAAAAGGAAGCACTGAGCTTTTTCTGGGGGTTTTCTTAAGCAACATACTCAGTGGGAGTGAAGGAGTGGGAGGCAGGGTTGCTGAACTGAAAGCTGGAGAGGACTGCTGGATATTTTTAGTGGTTGTGTAGAAAAGGGAATTTCAGCAGGGAGTGCACAGAGATTATCACACGAGAGAAAATCAGGGAAGAAAAAGACATACTCCCGTCAAAGTCACGCAATCGTGGTAAAGATTTTCTGATGATGTTGCACTTATCTAGGACTTAACCCATGAAAATCCATGAATACTCCAGCAACAAACCATTTGTGGAGAAGTCCCATAAACGGTTTGTTGCTGGAACATTCCTAGTGCACAACAGGTTAAGCCCTGGATAAGCGCAATGTGTCTGAAAATATTCAGCATGATCATGCAACATTGCCAGCAGTATGCCATTTACTCTGGCTTTTCTCCCCCATCTGATAATCTCCCACATCATACCATCAGGTACCTGGGTCCCAAGGAATGTGACCAAAGAGTCTGGAAGCCATGCCCTATGAGGAGTGACTTAGGGAGTTGGGTATGTTTAGTCTGGAGAAGAGAAGGGTAGAAATGGTGTGATAGCCCTGTTTAGAAAATGTGAAGGAATGTCATGGAGGATGGAGTGGAGGATGGAGCAAGCTGTTTTCTGCTGCTCCAGAGACAAGGGCTGCATCTGCACTGCAGAATTAATGCAGTTTGGCACCATTTTAGCTGCCATGGCGCAATACCTTGGAATTCTGGTATTTGTAGTTTTGTAATATATTTAGGCTTCTCTGTCAGAGCTCTGGTGCCACAACAAACTACAGATCCTAGGATTGCGTAGGATGGAACCATGAAAGCTAAAGTAGTGCCAAACTGTATTGTTTTCTGCAGTATGGCAGCAGCCCAGGACCCAGAGCAATGGATTCAAATGAGAGGAAAAGAGATTCCACCTCAACATTAGAAAGAGCTTCCTGACAGTAAGAGCTGTTTGCCAGTGGAACACACTCCCTTGGAGGGAGAGTGGTGGAGTCTCCTTCTTTGGAGGTTTTTTAAACAAAGATTGGATGGCATTTGCCATCTATCAGGGGTCCTTTGATTCCGTCTTCATGCAAGGCAGGGGGTTGGACTGGATGGCCCTTGGGCTCTCTTCCAAGTGGATGATTCTAGTGGCTGCTGCCACACAGCAGGATTAATGCACTTTGGCTCCACTTTGACTGCCATGGCTCCATCCTATAAAATCCTGAGATTTATAGAACGTACGCTGAGACATTTATGTTAGAAAATAATTTAACATAATACACATTAATACATGTCAATATTAAATGATAAAATATAGCAGGTCACAAATAAAAACTAAACCTACAATAACAATCAAGTGATTATTATGTTAAATTGTTTTTGTAGAACTTATGCCATAAGGCAGGCTTATTTTATTTTATTCTATTTTTAACCAATTGGATGTACAGTACAGCACTGTATAAATTGACAGCACTCTACAAATAAAGCTTAATAATAATAATAATTGACACTGAATATAGGAATATAGCAAGCAACAAATAAAATAACCCAACAAACAAAAATAAACCTATTAAATAAAATAACAATAAAATTAACATTAAATAAAAACCTAATGGCTATGGAATCCTGGGGAAACTGTAGTAATTTTAATTGTATGTATAATTATTATGTTGTTTGTATTAAGAAGGGAAGGGGTGGTGGGATTTATTTTTATTGTATTACTTTTATTATTTGCTGAAGTGAATCATTTATGTATTTTATGTAATTTTGTAAAATCCTTTGGAAAGGCGATGTATAAATCAAATTTAATATTATTATTATTATTATTATTATTATTATATGGTTTTTATCGCTGTAAGCCGTCTTGATCTTTTTGGAGAGGCAGAGTAAATTACAGTATTATTATTATTATTATTATTATTATTATATAATTATTTATATTATATAAGTAATATTATATTAATATTATATTAATTATATAGCAATTATATAATTATCTGATTGTAATTATATAATTACATAACAATTATATATAGTTATAAAAATTATATAATAACATATAATTATTAATAATTATACACTATTATATAATTTATATAGTAATATTATATTAAAAATATAAGTATAATATAATTATATTATATATATATATAATTATATAATATACATATATTATGTAACATAGTATAATAAAAATAATATAACATATAATTATTAATAATTATAAATATAATTATATAATATATATATAGCAATATATTATTTTAATAATACAATCATTATATAATTGTACAATATAAATTATATACATTATATAATATATAATTATTGAATTATAATACATAATTATTAATAATTACATATTATTTTATAATTTATATTATTTAATTATTATATAATTAATATATTATTAACATAATAGTATTTATATAATTAATATATTATTAACATAATATATAATTTAAATAATAATTATCATATATATATATATATATATAATTTTAATTGTATGTGTAATAATAATAATGTATTATTATGCGCTCTGACAGGGAAGGCTAAACACCTCTCACACACAAAAAAACTACAAGTCCCAGAATCCCACGCTGCGCTGAGCCGCCACGGCCGTTAAAGCGTTATATATTTCTGCAGCTTTTTGGACCTTCCCGGCTTCGGTACCGACCTGGCACTGGCTCAGCTCCTCCGTCAGGCGCCGGACTTCTTCCTCCAAAAGGAGGACCTGGGAGGAGGAGGAGGAAGCAGCCATGGATGGAATGGCTCTAGAGAAGCGAAGGCTCCCCTTTTTGCATTAACTTATTATATTTGCCTTTCCCGCCTTCGGGGTTTGAAGGCCGTTGATTGAGAGGCAAACGAGGTGTTTCCCGACCGACCGCGCCGCCCGTGAACCAAAAGTTTTCCTGCAAAGTCCTCCTCGCCCCGCCCCTCGGGCTTCAACTTCCATTCACTGCAACGGAAGGAGAGGGAGGAAAAGAAGCCTGCGGGTGGCAGCAAGAACCACAAGAAGAAGGACGCAGCGTCGTCGGCTCCGCCGTTGAAAGGAATTAGAAGGAAGAGTCGGGGGGGAGGGGGAGTAGAAGAAGATGAAAAGGGGGCGGGGCCAGTGGATGTGCCGCGCGTGAGCAACGGTTTCCCGCCCAAAGTTCGCTCTGAGGCGATGGGCGTGGCTTCAAGAGAACTATATAAAAAGGGACTGAGCGAGACCAGTCCTCCTGTCAGTCACTGCTTTATATGCCCCGCCCCCAACGGCTATAAGTAAATAAAGGCCAAGAGCCCTGTTCTTCCCTCACCTCAGTTGCATTTACACTACATCTTTAATAAATACATACATAAATAAATCTGCAGTAAATAAATAAATCCATGCATCTTTAACAAATACAGTAATAAAAATGGGAATAACAATATTATTAATGATATAATTAATAATAATGTAATAAATATAATAATATCAATAATAATAATAAATCTGCAGTAGATAAATCCATGCATCTTTAATAAATACAGTAATAAAAACGGGAATAACATTATTAATGATATAATTAATAATATAATAATATAAATAATAAATCTGCAATAAATAAATGTAGATCTTTAATAAATACAGTAATAAAATGAATAACATTATTAATAATATAATTAACAATAATAATATAATAAATATAATAATATAAATAATAATAAATCTGCAATAAATAAATAAATCCATGCATCTTTAATAAATACAGTAATAAAAACAGGAATAACTTATTAATGATACAATTAACAATAATAACGTAATATAATAATATAAATAATAATAAATAAATCTGCAATAAATAAATCCGTGCATCTTCAATAAATACAGTAATAAAAACGGGAATAACAACATTAATGATATAATTAACAATAATAATATAATAAATACAATAATATAAATAATAATATGAATATTAATTTAATATTATAATTTTATTAATACATTTATTGTTAAATAATAATAATATAATTAACAGTAATATAAATATAATCTAATTAATATAATAATAATACATTGTCGTTTAATAATAATAAAATTTATTATTTATTTATTTAGAGTATTTATACCCCACTCTTCAGCCACAAAGACTACCAGAGTGGCTTATTTATTTTAAGCAGCCTCTCCCCATGGATCCAGGCAGGGAACAACAACAATTAACAGGCAACAGGTCTTAACCAACAGATCTTAACCAACAGGGAAGACCTAGTTGATGGGGTGCAAGTGGTTGGATCCTTAGGTGGAAGTGACCATGTTCTCCTGGAGTTTGTAATACAGTGGAAGGGAGAAGCTAGGCATAGTCAGACACGCACTCTAGACTTTAGGAGAGCTAATTTCAATAAACTTAGAGAAATACTGGGAGTGATCCCATGGTCAGGAATACTAAAAGAAAAGGGAGTTCAAGACGGATGGGAGTTTCTCAAAAGGGAGATATTGAAGGCACAATTTCAAACAGTTCCAATGAGGAAGAAAAATGGAAGATGTCTCAAGAAGCCAGGATGGATGACTAAGGAACTTTCAACTGAGCTAAGTTTTAAACGGAACATGTATAAGAAATGGAAAAATGGAGAAATCACGAAAGAGGAATTCAAACAAATAGCCAGCACTTGTAAGGATAAAGTCAGAAAAGCTAAAGCGCAGAATGAACTCAGGCTTGCTAGAGAGGTTAAGAACAATAAAAAGGGCTTTTTTGGATATGTCCGCAGCAAAAAGAAGAAGAAGGAAACAGTGGGGCCACTGCGTGCAGAAGATGGCAAAATGCTCACAGGGGACAGAGAAAAGGCAGAATTACTCAACACCTTCTTTGCTTCAGTCTTCTCAGAAAAGGCAAAGGTTGCTCAACCTAAGGAAAATGGAGACAGAATAGAGGAAATTCAGCACAGAATAAGTAAAGAGGTAGTACAGGAATACCTGGTTAACCTAAATGAATATAAATCTCCAGGACCAGATGAACTACATCCTAGAGTATTAAAAGAACTGGCAAAGGTAATATCAGAGCCATTGGCAATAATCTTTGAGAACTCTTGGAGAACAGGAGAAGTCCCAGCAGACTGGAGAAGGGCAAACGTTGTCCCCATCTTCAAAAAGGGAAAAAAAGAGGATCCCAACAATTATCGTCCAGTTAGTCTGACATCAATTCCAGGAAAGGTTCTAGAGCAGATCATTAAGCAGAGAGTCTGTGAACACTTAGAGGCCAATGCCATAATCACAAAAAGCCAACATGGGTTTCAGAGAAACAAGTCATGCCAAACGAACCTGATCTCTTTTTTTTTTGATAAAATTACCAGCTTGGTAGGTGAAGGGAATGCTGTGGATATAGTATACCTCGATTTCAGTAAGGCCTTTGACAAGGTTCCCCATGACATTCTTGCAAACAAGCTTGCAAAATGTGGGATAGACAAGTTAACTGTTACATGGATTTGTAATTGGTTGACTGGCCGAACTCAAAGGGTGCTCAACAATGGCTCCTTTTCATCCTGGAGAGAAGTGACCAGTGGGGTCCCACAGGGTTCTGTCCTGGGCCCAGTCCTATTCAACATCTTTATTAACGATTTGGATGACAGAATTGGGGGCATACTTATCAAATTTGCAGATGACACTAAACTGGGAGGAGTAGCTAATACCCCAGAGGACAGGATCAAAATTCAAAATGACCTGAATAGACTAGAAAGCTGGGCCAGTGCTAACAAAATGAAATTCAATGTGGAGAAATGTAAAGTTCTGCACTTAGGGCGGAAAAATGAAATGCACAGATATCGGATGGGGGACACCTGGCTGAATGAGACCACATGTGAAAGGGATCTAGGAGTCCAAGTAGACCATAAGCTGAACATGAGTCAACAGTGTTATGCGGCAGCTAAAAAAGCCAATGCAATTTTAGGCTGCATCAATAGAAGTATAGTTTCTAGATCAAGGGAAGTTATAGTGCCACTCTATTCTGCTTTGGTCAGGCCCCACCTGGAATACTGTGTCCAGTTCTGGGCACCACAATTCAAAAAAGATGTGGAGAAACTGGAGCATGTCCAAAGGAGGGCAACTAAGATGGTGAAGGGTCTGGAAACCTTGCCCTATGAAGAACGCCTTAGGGAGCTGGGGATGTTTAGCCTGGAGAAGAGAAGGTTAAGAGGTGATATGATAGCCCTGTTTAAATATTTGAAGGGATGTCATATTGAGGAGGGAGCAAACTTGTTTTCTGCTGCTGCAGAGACTAGAACGCGGAACAATGGATGCAAACTGCAGGAAAAGAGATTCCACCTCAACATTAGGAGGAACTTCCTGACAGTAAGGGCTGTTCGACAGTGGAACACACTCCCTCGGAGTGTAGTGGAGTCTCCTTCCTTAGGGGTCTTTAAGCAGAGGCTGGATGGCCATCTGTCAGGGATGCTTTGATTTGGAGTTCCTGCATGGCAGGGGGTTGGACTGGATGGCCCTTGTGGTCTCTTCCAACTCTATGATTCTATGATTCTATGATTCTATGAACAGCATTTAAAAATACATAAGTTAAAACATACATCAATTTAAAAGGACAAACAATTTGTACACATGTTAAAACTCCACATTTAAAATTCATCATTTAATAAGAATATCTGTAATTTAATATTTATTATTTATGTTAATACAGTTGGCCTTCCTTATCCAAAGATTTTTTTTATCCACGGATTTGAGCATATGGCTTGAAAATATTCCCCAAAAGTATAAATTCCAAATAGCAAGCCTTGATTTTCCATTTTATATATGGGACACCATTTTGTTGTGACATTATATTTAACGGGACTTGAGCATGCACGGATTTTGTTTTCCACGGAGGGTCCTGGAACCAAACCCCAGTGGATAACAAGGGCCCACGGTACATTTCTGCAGAATGAATGAAGTTTGAAACCGCTTCAACTGCCATGGTTCAATGTTACTGGATTCTGGGATTCGTAGTTTTGTGAGGCATTAGGCCTTCTCTCTGGTGCCACAGCAAACTACAAATCACAGGATTCCACAGCACTGAGCCATGGATGGCAGCTAAAAGCGGTGTCAAGCGTCATTAATTCAGCAGTGTGGCAGAGTCCCCAAGCAGCTTGATTTTTGTTTGTGTGTGACTTCAACTCATTTCCAGCTTATGGTGATCCAAAGATGAACGTCTGGTGGGGTTTCCTTAGCCAGTTTCTTCGGTGGGGGGGGGGTTGCCATTGCCATCCTCTGAGGCTGAGAGAGTGTGTCTTGCCCAAGGTCACCCAATAGGTTATACATAGCCGAGCTGGGATTCGAACCCTGCTCTCCAGAGTCATAGTCCAATGCTCAAAGCACTACACTACTCTGGCTCCCTTCCCAAAAAAGCTCCCTCCAACAATTCATAAATGAAAAATGGGACATGTTGGTCCAAGCAACGTCAGAGCATGCCCAAGGAGGCAGAAGTTATGAAACAAGGAAGAACACACAATCTGGGGAGTTTATCAGACGGGAGGAATTTCTCTTTATTGCGAATGGAGCCAATTGGAGCCAATTCGAATTCACGTGAATTCGCTAGTTTAGCAAATTTACGTGAATTCCAATTGCTTTTGGAATGCATTCAGAATGACTTCCCATTACCCGAAAATGACCCCCCCCCATTGCCCGAAATTGTGTGAGATGCTTTAATACGCAATTACGTGAAACCCCATGATTGCGTTTGGATTCAGAATGACTTCCCTTTTGCCCAAAATTGCATGAGAGACATTCATTCGTAATAATGTGAAACCTCATGATTGCATTCGGATTGCCATTGCATTATACCCCCAAATTTCATCGTATGATAAACTCCTCTACTGAGTTAACTGAGTGCAGACTACTTTCCCACTCTGAGCCCAGTTGCAGCAACTGAAGTAAGCCAAGAACAAGGGCAGAATGTGGAGGAGGGAGAGAAAAACCAGGAAATGTTAGAAGTAGCTGGTTTATTCTGCCAAACCAAGACAGTTGGAGAGTATGCTGTATGGGTGCTGGTTTTATTTCATGACATTGCCCCAATGTCCCCTCTCCCACCCATGATTTTTTTTTTTTTAATAATTCAAAACCTTTGGGTCCGGCTGCAGTCCACTGCAGATCCATGGGGGTACAATTGGACTCATTTCCAACTTTTGGCAACACTAAGGAGTTTATCAGACGGGAGGAATTTCTCTTTATTTCGAATGGAGCCAATTGCAGCCAATTCGAATTCACATGAATTTACTCGTTTAGTGAATATACATGAATTCCAATTGTGTTCGGAATGCATTCAGAATGACTTCCTATTACCCGACAATGACTGCCCATTGCCCGAAATTGCATGAGATGCTTTAATATGCAATAACGTAAAACCCATGATTGCATTCGGTATGACTTCCCTTTTGCCCAAAATTGCGTGAGATACTTTAATATGCAATGACGTGAAACCCCATGATTGATAAACTCCTAAGGCAAACCTATCTACTCCATAATACTAATATCTAATATTTTAGATATTATATCTGACATCGGATGTTTCTTTTAAAATAGCCTGTTCTTAACCGGAACATTATTTGCTTTTAAATATCAAAGTGAATTACCAATATATACTTGTGTACAAGTCAATCTCATGTATAAATTGAGGTCAATTTTGGGGGCCAAAAATGTGGATTTTTATATGACCTGTGGATAAGTTGAGGGTTAGACTTAAGGGGGCAGCCCAGCTGGGGAAAAGCTCCAGGATGATCAGTGTCTCTCTAGCCGGGCTCCCTCCAGAGAAGAAAGCCCAGCTAGAGAGATGCTGAGAAGAGTGTGCGGGGCGAACGTGCGCCCTTCCCAGCGTCTCTCTAGCTCGGCTTTCTACTCCGGAGGAGGGAGCCTGGCTGGAGAGGAGGCTGAGGGCTGAACACACACCCTTCCCAGCGTCTCCCCAGCTGGGCTTTCTCTTGCGGAGGGAGCCCGATTGGGGAAGGGCTTAGTTGGAGAACTCCACTGCCCCGTGTATAAGTCTACCCAAGGACTTTGGGGGCCCTTTTGGATAAAAATTTTCTCGACTTGTAGTCGAGTATATACAATACATGCTAGCAGAGGTATAAGAGATGTGTGTCCTGAATAAGACAGACAATGTTTTACTAGCTTAACAAATGTGAATTGGCATTAGGTATGAAGTATGTACCACAACTTGTATGAAATAGGGAAAGCAATTTACAGCTAATTGCTCTGATCATTGTATAATGCTTATACATATGTATCTTGGGTAGGTATAAATCTCATTTAACTCAGGAGAGTTTATTTCTGTGGATACATGCACAGGATTGCATTAAATCTGTAAGATCAAACCTTACAAAGCTACAGAAACCAAAATAGGGCATCAATATGCAAATATTACAGATGGATGACTTGAAAGAGAGTGACTAAGTCAAGACCATCTTGCTGCTTCATGGACACATACAGGGATTTCACGGGTTCTCCATAGACAAGATCCTGTCTCCTAGACAATCCTGACAGTGTACAAACATATAGCATTCACTTTATGTTTATTTCAAAACTGGGGCATAGGCAGGGACACAAGAGCCATATTTTCATGACAACAGTTCTGGTGGGTTTGATGGTTTGGAATACTAGAAGGTTTAGACCAGAGATGTATTGAACAATTGGTGGTCTGAGTTCCCTATCTGTACCTCCACTCCATTTTTATGGACCACCCATCCAGCCGGGATATAAAAGAGAAAGTGCTCTCGCCTGCAGGAGAAGGCAACCAGATTCCAGACATACACCCACCACTATTTCTGTTGTGATTTTTATGGACCTTCATGAAATTTAATTGCACGCCTTTGGCGTATGCCAGAATTTAGAAAATGAAGTTAAATTTAGACAACACTACTATTATGTCTGATAATAGGAGGCTGTTTTCACAGGGCCTGCACCCTGAAATACATTTTCAGTAAAGCTCCACAGGCAAAAGGATGTTTCAAGTTACAGCCTTGATACTTGGCAAGCCTTTATAATCCTTAAACTAGTCTGCAAAGTCTTGATCCAGCATACTGTTCTGAAGAGACTGCAAGTCTGTGTAACATTTGGTGATTATTGTCCTGCATTTCAGGCTTTAGAACAGGAAGAGATGGTTACAAATGAATCTGTCATGGAATGGTCAATAAACTACACCAGGCAGCTGAGCAGTGGGGAGAGAGAGGAAGATAAGTTGTTAATAGACACTTCTCGATCAAAGTGTGGTGGGACCTCCCCACCCCACATACTTGTCATTAATACTGAGCCGGGAGGGAGAGGATCAGCTGGAGGCAATTAAGGGGAAGAAACATAGCAGCACTGGACTGTCCTGGCAAAAGTACTGGTGTTTAAACAAACCGAGGGAGAGAGTAGGACAGAGTTTGGGATGTTTGTTTTCTTTCTTTTGAGATTCATACAGCAAAAAGAGGGCGAGGTTTGACCCTGCACAGGATGTGTAGGCAGTCACAGACAAAAATGAGAAAGCTACCTGCTAGGAAAGGGATTGGTTAGAAAATGGAACAAATTAGATTACAGTTCCCTCAAAGGGAGTGAAAAGCACATGGCCACCCAAAAGAACAATGTTCTTCTTAACCTTGGGTGTGTACTTGGAAGGGACAGCTAAGTCATTGGCCACCCAAGCTTCATGCATGGTCCAGAGGACATCAGTGAGATCCCCTCCCACGGTCCTTTGGGATGGCAGCTGAGAATGCACACCCACATATCACACCCTTACTATCCCCTTCTGGAAGGGCCAGCACATATAATTCACAACACACAGTCCACGGAGATGCACAGTCGCTCAAGACATTTGTAACAAAGAGTCTTGTAACACCTTAAAGACTTGTGGACTCTAGCCTGTCTCACCAGATGCATGTGCTATGGCCTTAGTTGGCAGATTACTATGCACATGCTTAGATACAAGGGGGGGGGGGTATCCGTGGGGCAAGAGCCAATTGCTATGCAAAAAGTACAAGTGGTTGTCTTTATCAAGGGCTATTAGCAAACAGTAGTTGGATGGCAGCATGAACATTCTTGCCCTAATGGGGTGATTTATTGTTTGCACTTTTGCATTTCACTTTGCCCTGGCAACAATATTTACCATTTACCACCCACCCAATCACAATCTGCTTAATACTCTGCCAGTTGAAGCAACACTCTATACATCTGGTAAGGTAGTCTGTAGTCAACACATTTACTGGTGAGGTGGAGTGTTAGGAAGACCTTTTGTGCACATTGCTGATTGATAACAGGTTGTAGATGCTATCATCATCTCTGTGAATCAAGAAAACATATCCAGGGGTTGCCATGTTGGCTACATAGCAAAGGACAATAGCATCCAAAATCCACCCAACAGTGGGCCAACCCAATGCACAATACACATGTTGCAAACTTTCCGAGCTCCACTGACTTCTTCATCAGGCAAATGATGAGGTGACTATTAGTCAGAGGCCTGCATTTTGTCCACATGTTGTGGCTGTTGCGCTCTGTTCAGATGGTATGAAAGAGTATTCATGCTAGCAGGCCCTTTCTCCTTCTGGCCATGTGGTTACTAGGAGCTTCTTAAAGTCCAGGAGATAAAATTTATATTCTGTTAGCAAGAAAAAAAGCTATTGCCATTGAGATCCAGTTTGTCTAAAATGTGTGGGGGTTTTTTAATTTTATTGTTTGCAAAAGGTAAGACACAGTTACATCACCTTTCTACTTTAAAAACACAAGTTAAAATACAAAGTTGCAGAACTAAGGTCTCATTCAAAACTCCAGACAAAAAATTTCTGTGGTGCTATGGTGAAACACGACCATGAGAGTTAGAGTTTATATTCCATAAGAGACAACTACTTCCCCTTGAACTGGTTACAGTTCCTTGCCTCAGAGGTTCTCCTGACATCATCTGTAAGCTTCTCCATTAACCATCCTTCCCAGAACTTCGTCCACCATTGATCCATGGACAGATGATCTATTTTCCAATTTTCAGCAATGATTAATCTAGCTGTAGCAACTAAAAAGGATATAGCTAAACAGACAGGCAAAAAGAGGTGCTTTCAGGCTGCCTTGAAGGTGTGGCATTTAGATGATATATGCCCTGAAGCCAGCAGGAAAGTGCCCTCTAGGTGCCTTATGCAGAAAAACACCGTTTCAAAAAGAAGCAGCTTTTTTTCCCCACTTCTTCCTGGCTTGAAGCCATATCATGTGGTCCTGACATGAGCACTCCAGCTGCCTTGGGAGCCGGCAGTGTGGTTGGTGGGGTTTCAATGTGGCTTCAGAAAAGGCAGCTTCAAGACACTTTTTCCTGCCCATCTGTTTTGCCCCATAATTTCTTTGTGATGGAGAAATTTATTATCAGATTGAAATATTGACAAGAGAAGCACCTCTGGGATGGGTTGGACCTTTTGCTTAGTGATGTCTGACATCAATTGAACAATGTGTGTCCAGAATTCTTGAACATTTGGGCACTCCAACCACAAGTGTAGATATGTACTTCTTGCCCCACAACCCCCCAGCACAAAGAAGATGTCTTCCTTGTCATTTGTGCTAGCTGGACAGGGGTCAGATACCATCTGTATACCACTTTCAATGTATTTTCCTGTAAGGTAGATGGCTTAGACTTATAAAGAGGACATGACTATATATTATAAATCACTGTGTAAATTTACAGCACAATAATAATAATAATAATAATAATAAGCCATTCTGCATCTGAAATAACCGACTGTATATCCAACTCCTACCCTGTTTTATAAAAAGTATCTCTCCCATCAGTTTGTCTCAAATGTTTTGTAACCCCTTTGTTAAGAAGAGACACAGAATTTCTCAGAAAGACTTGATGCTTTTGCATCAGGAAAACTGTTAGGTGTTGTTAAGTTAAAATATGCCAGTGCAGTCCAATTTAAAAGGGGGAAAACGTTTTACCTTTGTTGGAGGTAGAAGCCTCAAATAGAAAAGTCCCAGTCCATTTACTCTCTTTAGAATTCCCCTGTCATGGCTAAAATACAGTATCTTCACACCTCAGAGTCCTGTCTCAGTACAGCACATCACAGAGGCCTATCTACACTACAGAATTATAGTACTATTATCCTACTTTAACTGCCATGGGTCAGTCCTGGAGCCCTTGAACTGGCACTTTAGGGAAGAACATTAAGAATTTCCAGCCAGAGTACACCAAACTGCAAACCCCAAGACTCCATAGGATGGAACCATGGTAGTTATACACACTATAATTGCACAGTGTGAATGAGCCTTCTGACCCATTCAACAAAAGGGGAATGGCAATGGAAGAGGAGATCATTGGATGCATCCTCAATGAAGGATTGCCTTGAGCTCACCAAGTCAATTGTCATGAAGGAGCAGACTGTGCCAAGATACTTTAACCAGATGGGGGATCTGGCGCCCTCTGGGGAAATGTCAGTTCTCAAGGTGCTGATAGTCCTCTATCTGATTTGGAGAAAGATGTTAAACAGCCACTTATCCCAAGCAACACGGTCTTGGTTGGCTTTCAAACATAAATGGAAATGTCAGATGAACATATGCTTTGTGTAAGGGGATATACTCCAGCAGGAGGCTTTTTGTGATTTACCACTTATACAGGTAACGCTAATGGCCTATAGCTGCACTTTAGGTAAGGATTCTGAAAGTTCAGGCTTAAAAGCCTCCAGTTCTAGACATAGTATACTGGGGTAATTTTACTGTACTAAAGCTTTGAGGTATGTATGGTTGTCTGATTCCCCACCCACTTCTTTATTTGGATTTTGGATGGCCTTCTGACTGGGAGTCCTCTGTGTGTCTGTGTATGCGTTTAGCTATTTTATCTCATCTTGGAAGCTAAGCAGGGTCAGTTTTAGTTGGATGGGTGACAACCAATGAATACCAGATGCTGTGACCTCTATTTGAGAGGAAGGACCTGGCAAAATCACCTCTGAATACTCCTTGCCTATTTAAACCCAATGAAGTTCATTGGGTCATCATAAGTCAACAGGCAACTTGCCATTCATACAAACATGGACAGCATTTATGCAATTTGTGCTTGGGGATGAGTGGCAGACCCAGTGTTGATTTCTTTCTTTCTTATTATATTTCTTTTTTTAAAAAAATCTTTTTAGAACCTGGGTTATTTCATAAGTGTTCATACTGCTCCTGACTGCAGTTGAGAGGGGGACCCACTTCCATTTGACCTGGTGTATTTGTCACCAGATCAAGTATTGATTTTTTTCATGGTGCCACAATGATCTGGATCTTCGGTAGTGAAAACTCACTACTGAAGAGATCTGAATCACACACGATTGTTTTGAAAATAGAGGTGCCTCCATTTTCAAAATGGTCTGGCGCCTTGGCCTCCATCCTCCTCTTCTTCCCCCCACTTGCCACTGCTGCACGTCCTCCTTTCTCTCCCTTTGTCCTCCTTTCTCTCCCTCCTCTTTCTCGTCTTCCTCTTCTTCTCGCCCCCACCTCCTGCCACAATCAAATCTCTTGTTGCATTTTATCCCTATTGCTGCCCCCCACCTCAATGTGAACAGCAATAGGGATAAAATGCCATGGTGAGATTTGATTGTGGCAAACATAGTGGGAACTTCAATCTGGTATGGGATCCTCGAGAAGACCCAGATCTCCTCGCTGCAAAAAAGTAAATGTGAATGCCTCCTTAGTTACAATTACTGGATTGAATCCAATGTGATGCTCACAGCAGTGTATGGGTTTTCAGCGTCTCTGACTGCAGCTCTCTCCAGTAGCACAAACATGCTATGGAGGATTTCCTTTGGACAAGGTTTTGGGGTGGGGTGATTGTGGCATGCTGCCCCAAGTAAAAAAGGAAAGCTTGTCAACATGCTAGATTTGGTTCTTGCACCAAAGTCCAACATTGGATTCATCTCACCATGTATTTTACACGTAGCAGAAGTTTTGCACAAACATTATTTCTATATTCTTAGTGTAGTTTCTACGTACAGCTGGCCTTCCCCATTTGCTGGCATTAGGGGCACAGGATCCCTGTGAAAGTGGGAAAACCACAAATAATAATAATTTTAAAAAAACACTTTGTTGAAACCTGAGATAACACCTCTCATCTCTGTGTCCTCCAGTGCAACTGTGTGGTCAAGATCCACTGGAATTGCGCTAAAGGACTTTGAAATGCCTAGAGAAGTGTTTTCCCTAGGAATCTCTAGGTCCTCCATTGCAGCTCTATGGTCAACCTCCAGCAGAGTCGAGTCATGCTAGAGGACCTTGGAGATTCCTAGAGAGAACCTATAACTCAAATCCGTGAATAATCAAATCCGTAAAAATCAAATGTGGAGGGCTGACTGTATTTACCAGTGTAAAGCTGCCACAGATGATCCAGCATAATGCTATTTTAGTTTTGCTGGCATTGTACAACTAGTAGCTAAGAGTTACTAAGAAGCTACTTTATATTGCTGTTTCTCAGCAGCTAACACAGTCTCGCACATCCCAAAAAAAAACCCAGTGTGTTTATTATAAATCCCCTCCTCGGGGGAATATACAAAAGAGATACTGTGCACTGCATTCCAGGGTGGTACTGCAGAGTCAGTCCAATTTGAACTCTTTATGTGCAGCCCGAACTCCATCATCACAGTGGGATTTACATGACTCAGCCCAGTGAGGTAGGGCTCGTTTTTATTGGCATCAGTCTAAAGCAGAAACATTTCAACTTTCCTGTCCTACTGTGGCTGAGCTTAGTTAGAGTTAACAAAGTGTGAGCCATATAACTGTTGATTCAAGTGTTTAAGCTACTCTCTGGACTGCTTCTAAATCACAGTATGTGTTATATATGTACTTATTAGGGTGTTAACACTTCAAAAGGCATATTTAAACTCCAGTCACACACAAAAAATGCATGTAAATAAGTGCTCGCACATGACTTTCTAAGGCACACCACAACAGAGTTCAAGCTGAATACATCATTGGGGGATGGGGGGGGGGGGTAGGAATTTTAGATTCCCAGTCATTAAAGCAGTAGGCAACTGTGGAAGAGTAAGGGGGTCCATTAGTCCTTGGTGTGCAAAAATTGAGGCTAGAGGGCCTTAAAACAGGGAGGAAATGCCCCTAGGGGGCATTCTGGAGCATTTTCTACAGGGTTTCAGATTTCTAATTTTAATCTCTCTCTTAAACTCTCAATATTTTTGCAGTGATGCTTTTGTAGGATTGTATAGAATGACTCCCAAGTAAGACAATGAATAATTAGGTGCGGTTTAAAAAAAAAAAAAAACCCTGTTCAAATAGATTTGTTTTAGCATCTACTACACCAGTGGCCCCAAAATGTTTTCCGACTACTATCCCCTTTTGCAATAACTTAAAACTTCAGTTGAGCATTAAGAAGTACAGTTTAGGCATCCAAAGAAAGGGCTGGCAAAGTTACTAAGAGAATGCGAACACAGCAAATATGAGCACTGTAGATGTGAATGATTTTCAGTGGTTCAGTGTCCAGAATGTTAAATATTTGGGAAGTGAAAGGAAATGTCATGGGGAAGGCAAGATTCTTATTTACAGTGGCAATGCCCTCATTTGCCCCCACCAACCAAGAAACACTCCTGGATGAGCAAATTACTTTTTCAGAGGATTGGAATGGTGCACCAGAGCAATGAACATGCATGCAGGAGTAAAGTCTAGATCTAGACTTTGCTGTACTTAGACACGGCTGACACAGAGTGCGTAATGATTATAGCTATTTATCTTTGCCTGAAGGATTTGGTGTTACAAAACTAAGGGATATTCAGCCACTGCAAAGCTGGGTATTTTCACAAGTGTCCCATAAAGAAGTGTCTCATAGAGAGCCAGCAAGGCTTAGTGTTGGAATATGACTCCAGAGACCAGCTTTCAATTCCAAGCTCAGCCATGAAACCCACTGTGTGACCTTGGGCAAGTCACATGCTCTCAGCCCTAGGGCAAGAAAATGGCAATTCCCCTTGCCATTTTCTTGCCAAGAAAACCCCATTATAGGTTCACCTTAGGGTTGCCATTAAGTTGGAAATGACTTGAAGACACACAATAACAACAAGTGCTTGTACTATAATGGGTGCAAGTATATTTTCGATGAGATTAAATATTCTGTTAATTGATTTAACCTTTCATTCTTTTGCAAAGAACTGTGTTAGGGTTTGTTAACCACTGTGCTTCAGAGCAGACTAATGCAAAATAAAGAAGCACAGTGTAGAACAGGCAAAATGGAGTCTTTAGCCATGTGTCATGGCTGGATAGAAAAAAGGAAACAGGCTGTGGCTGCATCTATACTTCACGATTAATACAGTTTGGCACCACTTTAACTGCCATAGTTGAACGCTATGGAATTCTTGGGTTTGTAGTTTGGTGAGATATTTAGCCTTCTCTGTCAGAGCGCTCCGGAGCCACAACAAACTACAAATCCTAGGATTCTGTAACGGCAGTTAAAGTGGTGTCAAACCACATTAATTCTGCAATGTGGCAGCAGCAGCCCTTGTGAAGGGCTAATGGGCTTTGTGGATAGCCACTGAGCATTGCAGCACCTTCTCAGAGACAAGCTTTCAGCCATGGACTAACTCTGCCTTCCCCCTTGTCCAGGCCAGCTATTTGGTCCTTCTGGGCAGAAAGTAGCATAAGAGGGCTTCTTGCTCCAGCTGAATCTTGTTTGAGCAGCAAGATCTTTCTGAACTCTGGCATTTTCTGGTATTCTTTACATATCCTCAGTTGCCCACTACCTGGTTTGTCTTCTGGTTCTTACTCATTCTTCATTCCAGAATAGTGTCTTCTCCCTGAGTTCTTGACATCTGTTTCACCTCAGCTGTTGCCCATGGAAATCTTGCCGTACAAACAGAAGTGTTACAAATACACATTAAATCAGTACAAACTTTGTAGCCTTATACTACAGAAAAAGCCTGATTGTTCAAGGGCGTAATATAGCGTATATAAATTAATATTTGGTACCTAAGAGTGAGTTCCAATGAATGCAGGTGAACATACTTCCTAGTAAGTATGCATAGTTTAAAACACACACACACACACACACACACACACACACACAAGATCTCAGATTACACATATAAAATGTACTTGAAAAGGATCTAAATGAAGCATTGCTGGGCAAAATAATATTCCCAGCAAACCGTTATGATTTTTCCTCTTTTATGCAGGAGCCCAAGTAAATGTTAAAGCTATATTTAAACGTACTTAGGGAGAGATGGCAAACTGTCAGAACAGAGAAAATTCAAATAGTCTTGGAATTGTACATTTTAAGAGTGATATAACTCATGCCATTATATATGTTTGACACAATTTGTATGGGTTAAAAAGGATAGACTGTCAACATAAACCCTAAATGGATTGGCCTTTGTTGCTTTAAATCAAGACTCTTGACATTACTTAAACATGGTTTCTGTGCTTAATATTCAGAATGACAGTATACATAACATTTGGATGGGAAAAATAGAAATTCATCCTGTTAGAACTCAAATCTTAAAGCTGCACTAGCAACTTAATTTTATTTTGTTGAGGGGGTGGGAATAAATTCTCCAAATCCGGAGTAATTTTAATATCACAGAGAGGTTCATAACTCAGGAGCTGTTTAGTTCCCACCTTATTTATAAGACTGCAGCACTATGCATACTTTATTGAAAGTGAGCTCCATTGAACTTAGCAGGCTTATGCCCAAGTAAATATACACAGGATTGGGCCACATGATTCTGATCTTCACATTAAACCAGACTCCAGTGCACATAGCTCAATCATTTTTAAAGGGAAAAAAAAGGTGCTTCAAATATGTGGAATGGGAGAGGGGAATTAAACCCTTTAATTAAATCCATAATACCCAACACTGATTCTGCCTGCTTTTAGCTAAACCATGGCCTTCTTGTAGTTATAGGAGGACTGCAACTAAAGGGCTGCTGAACATAGTAAGGAGGCCATGCTCTTTTCTCTTCCATCCTTAATCCTAGCATGGTTCTTAAAATTTCAAATAAGTAAGAATGTGTGCTAATTGACACTGAAATTTATTAGTTAATATCAGGCATCATGAATACTCTCGAACTCAGATATGCAACAAAAGATGATGATGAAGATGAAGAAGAAGAAGAAGAAGAAGAAGAAGAAGATGATGATGATGATGATGATAGTACAGTACAGTCTCGATTATCCAACATAAATGGGCGGGCTGATAGTCAGATAGCCAAAAATGTCAGATAATCCGGAGGGTCCAAGAAAAGCCTTGAAATCACCATGAACTGCAAATGTATTGAAGTTTTACTGCAGTACCAGTAAAAGTAACGTTGCAGTAACATCACAGTAACAACACTGTAATGTATAAACAGCTCAGTCCTCTGAAAATGTAAAGAAATCACTGATCAACATTGTGATGTACAGTAAAACAGTTCAGTCCTCTGAAAATTTAAAGAAATCACTGGTTCTTTTCTTCAGCCACGACATCAGATAATCTGGAATGTCAGATGACTGAAGGATGGATAATTGAGACTCTACTGTAATAATAATAATAATATCTTCATATTAATGCTGTACAATGTGCCATTAGTATCCTCTGTGGTTGGGTTACAGCATTCTCTCATGAATACCAAAATCAGTGGCTGCTCCTGTTCCATTATATACAATGGCACAGTAAAATGGCATAACTTACAAAAATGGTAAAATCAAGCTTTTGAGAATTAAAAAAAATATTTTCAAGCTGTGAATGGCGGAATCCATGGATGCAGAATCAGTGAATATAGAAGGCCAACTGTATACACTTAAACATAGGAATAAACTTAATTCAGCCTGATGTGATTTATTGTATGCGTGTAAAAGATCTGGCTACACAGTTGTAATCCTAAAATATTTGGAGGTTAGATGGCTACTTATGCTAGCAGTTAGAAGGCACGATTGTATTTTTGCTTTAAGTAAGCAAGCAAGCAAATTTATTTGTGTAGCTTCAGACATTACAAAAAAAGAAACCAAGTAAAACAAAAAAATCAGATACATTACAAATACATTACATTACACCACAAAGCTAAAATCATCCAAAAACAACATTCTTATAGGCTCAAATTGAACCAGATAAAACACAAAGATCAGATACATTACAAATACATTACATTACAAATACATTACAGAGCTAAAATCATCCAAATATGTGTATAGGCTCAAATCAATCCTAAAACCTAATTGTCATAATTACCAAACTTCTTCATTAGAATTGATACTTTAAAAATAAAACAGGTAAAGTAAAAGTAAAACTTTAAGAAGTGTATGGTACAGTATCTCCTAGTTTAAAAAAAACAAAAAAACCCTGATTAACTATGAATCAGGTCTGTTAGATACAAGTCCCAGGTCTTCAAATTAAGGCACCTCTTATATCTTTATAAATTGGGCATACAAGTGAGTACAGTTGGACCTTTGTACCTATGGGAGATCCATTCTAGCCCCCCCCCCCTCCCCCATGGATATGAAAAAATGCAGGACCTCAAGTCCCATTGCTCCTAATGACAGTACGACATATGTCTGGCCATTAGTGCTGCTGTGTGCACATTCCACCATTGGGAACAATGGGGCTTGCCATCAATGGTTGCTTAAATCTGTGGATGGCAAGACCACAGACAGTGAGACCCCACTGCAACAGATGAGATCTTCAACTACATTGGATCCACAAGGGCAAACTCTTTCTTCCCAAGTGACCAGTTGATAACGCCTGTGAAATACCGTTATATCTCCACTTAACATTAGTTATGCTGTTTAAATGTTGTAGGTAGAGTGCCTGGCATAAAAGGTGCGCATTTCAACAAGCTGGCAGAAATGCAGTCTGTTTAGAAGTCATGTTTTAAATATGGGAATTTAGATGGTTTAGTGCTCTCTCAAAGCTTAAGGTGCACAAAGAGTCCCTTGAGAGTCCGTATAAGTCAATAAGTTGCAAAAATTTCTGTTTCAAGATGGGATTGTTTTGCTATCACCGTTCAACATTTCTATAAAAGGAGTACTAAACAAACAAATGAACAGCTTCATTTATATACCGCTTCATACCGCCTAAGGTTTATTAAGTTTCATCCAGTATCTAATGGCATATATATGTACTATATAGCCTTCACAGTGAAAGGCATTGTTCCAGCCAAAGGTTGGAGGTCTCAGTTCCTTTCAGCAGTCCTAAATCACTTATAAATAATTGTTCTGGGCTATTTCCAAATTTATTGTATTTTTTCTTTAAGAGATGTTCCACCACCACCATCAAAGACAACACACAGATGAAAAGCAAGAGAGGTTTAATGGTGGGTGGTGATATCACCCAACAATATTCAGTGCATGAGGCAGAGAAATAGCAAGGTAAAAGCAATGTAAGGAAATATTCCTACCTGGACGTACCTGAAGTCAATCTTGAATAACTATACATTTATGAAGCTAAGATTGTGCACCACTGTGTCCTCCCCAGCCCATTACCCCCAATGAAAAGGTAGCAAGAAAGTTGAGAATGTATGTTCAAACTTAATTCTCTTATGGGACATTTAAATCCATGCCCACATGCACATAAATCCCAAAGCAAACAGAGTCTATTGGAGATGGGGGGAAAATAACAGCCCAGTGGTTTAACAGAATACTGCTGTTCAAGATCTCCATGGATTACAAAAATGTGGCTGTGCTCTCCAGAGGTATTGCTGCAAAAAACCAAAACTATCTACAGAGGACTCTTACTACAAAGAGGTTGGAGTGATGCTGAGAGAGTAGCTTACCAGCAAATAATGTTTGATTATTTTCCGTGGCTATTATCCCCTAAGAAAGTATGGCAAACCTATGGGATAGTTCACTTCCCCCCACCCATTGGGAATGGCTGGAAGGGACACGTTTCCCTTCTTCTTAGTTCTGATAACTCTTCTATTTGAATATTCAAAAGGGATATCCCTCAGTTTCCTAATAATTTGAATACACACCCACATAAATGAGTAAATCTATCTGAGAAAACAAATAGATGAAAGTAGTCACAAAACTTGGTAATACTGTAGCAGTTCAGACAGACAGGTTCTTTACCAAAGACAGACGCACACTTTAATAAAACCACTTATGTTTTAATTGACAATTCCTGACAATTCAAACTAAGACCTTCTGTGTACGGGTTTTCTCATGCTCCTCTATCTTCAGATAAATTTGTGGGGAGGAAGGGTTACTAGCATTTCAGGGTGACAGTTATAAATAACTACGCATAGGTTTGTTGCTCTTATTGTTGTTGTGTGGGATACACCTTTTGTAGTTTCCAAGTTATGGCCACCCTACGGTGGACCTATCACAGGATTTTCTTAGCAAGATTTGTTTAGAGAGAGGTTTCCTTTGCCTTCTTGTGAGGCTGAGAGAATGTGACTTACCTAAGGTCATCCAGTGAATTTCCATGGCTGAGCCATAGAATCCTGGTCTCCAAAGTCACAGTCCAGTGCTCGATCTATTACATCACACTTGCTCTAGCTACAGATAAATCATTCCTTTTTCCAATAGTAAAAGTATACATGGATTACAATATCATGAGATACGTTAATTTAGTTAATGATGAATAAATGAATTAAGTTAAATCTAGCTAAGTAATTTTAGTTTTATAGTTATGTAGCATGAGTGTGGTAGAGGAGGTAAATAATAATAATAATAATAATAATAAAATAATAATAATAATAATAATAATAATGTTTATTTATAGCCCTCTCCTCTGACGCCAATCGGAGCAGGTTACAATAATTAAAAAAAACATCAAGATAAAACAATTCCAATAACCCAAAGCCCCACCTCCCACCCCTTAAAATTGAATTAAGCCAGTATCGAATTAAAATCCAAAAAGTAAAGTGCTGGCTTCTGTCATGTGCTGTTTGCTTGTGCTCTGTTGTGGGTGTTGAGACAAACAACAAGGTAGTCAGGAAGCGCATGGACTTTGCACCACAGGCCAGCAGCTTGTAGCATTCGGATGTGTGGGTACCTCTAATGAAGTAATTGCTTTACCTATATTCAAAAAATGAGAAATGTAAATAGATTCTTTTAAAATCTAACTACCAATAACTAACTGTAATTGAAACTATGGCAATAGCAAGTACATTTCTATTCCACTTGTCAGTGAACTCAGCACTCTCTAAGCTGTTTACAATGTGTAAGCCAATTGCCCCAACAAGCTGGGCACTCATTTTACCAGCCTACGAAAGGATGGAAGGCTGAGTGGACCCTATGGTACACTATTTGATTAGAAAGGTTTTTTCCCCCCCAGGCTGTGTTGTATTGGGATTCAGTGTATTTATTAAATAGTGAAGGAAATATCCACTACTCTTGATCAAAAGAGATTTCACCCATTCTTACTTCATAATGTTCCAGAGTTATGTTTTCACATGGAAAACAGATGCCAGCACTAAGCCCTGGCACAAATCAAGCCTCGATTGATACCCATAAGACAATTTTACTGCTCTCAAACTGTTATATCATTTGTGTAACAGCTGTAAAATGACACTGTAACAAAAATGCTGTCATTCCACTTGTCAGTGGAATGCATTTTGTTTGGACAGCTAAGGGAACAAAGTAAATGGAAGTTACACAATGTACCCTCACATTTTGTATTTTCTATTACTAGTTTTAGATTTTCAATATTTTTCTAACAAGAACAAAATAGATCTGATTTAAAACACACGCAAACACTTCATGCATTGAAATACACAAATGTTTTTAATGTTTTCCTACTCTCTGTCAATTTAAGAAACGACTTCTACAACCTGAAGCACTGAAATATGTATGTGTCTTCAAACACTTGCATGTAAATCCAATATAAGGGAATGCAAACATATCCATCCATTAGTGGATTATTCATTATCTTATATCATTTATTTGTCACATATTCCTTAAGACCAGAACAGCTTCTTCTGTTGACAGAGCTGCATCAGACTTTTTCTGCCATAGAGCAGTATCAGACAGGTATAAACTGGATTAAGTTTAAAAACTGTAGACAATAGCAACCTTTGTGAAACTGCTGGAAGTTAACAATAATCTGTTCTTCAGAAAACCAAGTTGCTAATGTGGATCATCAGAAAAATCTCAGCATTAGTTGTGTGCAAATACACATTTGACAGAATGATAGCACAATACACTGGGTTTAGAGCCTGGCCTATTGATTTCCAAGAGCTTTTCTCTTCAGCGCATGCCCTGGCATTAATGTTTATTTTGAATTGCAGTTTTTAAGAGAAAAGTTTTAGCAGAACATTCCTCAAAACAATTAGTAATTCAGCCACATACCATGCAGATGCCTTGTGACTGCAAAGCAGCAGATTCCCTCCAGATGGAAAACCTCAGACATTTCACACCTGATATGGAGTGATTTTGGCACGCCTTCATATAATGTACTTTTCAGTAAATTAATTGCTACCAAGTTGATAGCCAGCAGGGGTGGGGTGGGGTGGGGTGGGGTGCTGCACTTTTCCAGATGAAGGGCCATGGGAGGGTGTTTTTCTAGATCAACAACTACATATTTTAAAAACTGATCAGCTCCCTCCTCCTCAACTTGGGACTGTCTTTATTTGCAAATGGTGGGGTGCATCCATTGCATAGGAATACTTTCCAGGTTCTGTGTCAAGGTTTTACCTTTAAGGGGTGGGAGGAGGGATTGGGATGTAACATTTTAATTGTACTTGTTTTTAATTTGCTGTACCCCGCCCCGATTGCTTGCTCAGAGGGGCTGGTTATAAATAATAATAATTATATTATTATTATTATTATTATTATTACCTCTCTAAAAAAATAAAGTACATTTCATGATGTGCAAGAGGAGGGGCATTAGAATGGATGTGGTACTTTTTACTGTTGTGCTTTTACATTGCTTTTGTTTATCTGTGCTTTGATATTATAGTTTTAATTCTTTTATCATAACTTTTAACATAATTTTTTAAGCTGTACCAATTTGTAATTTTTGTGACCTGCCTTGAGTCCTGTTTTGGGGAGAAAGACAGATTATAAACCATGGAATAAATAAAATGGCTACTTAACATAACTTTTTCAGCTCATTTGTTGATAGAACTATAAGGTGCAGGGCAAAGGCAAAATAAAGTACAGGTGTACAGAAGTTTAGCAGTTATTGCTGTAAGAAATCTAGAAAGATTTTTACATATGTTCTGGGTCTCATTACAAAATAAATCTATTTCTTCTGAATTAAACAGATGCTTTATATTCAAAGGGTGTACATCTGTGTTATATAATAAATTCTGGGCTACTCGTGACATTGGGATTTAAGACAATAGCTTACAAAAGAACTACCTTTCCACTGATTTACTCTGTCTAGCCAAGGCAGAGAGAGAAAAAAACTCTGTAAATGCACAAGAGTTGTCTATATATTTCAAGTTTAGGCTGGTGCACTGAAAACAAGTCATGAGCCAGAGTTCTGCCTTAAATCATCCTTTGAGAAAATGTAGGCTAAAATCTTGGACATCTCTGTGAAGTTTACATTTCAGCCAAAAACTGAAGTCCTAAATGCATTGCTTCCCATCTTAAAATTGTCATGGCCTAGCCAGGACCACACACTTCTGCATCAGAAGAATAAAATTGTCGCTCTGCCTCCTGCCTCTGCTTGCAGCGGACATCTAAAGTATGGAAGTAATTGGTATACAGTATGGGCAATGGAATACTCTATGTTCATGTGTGCACACATTGATAGATCTCAGAAAAGATGTATGTATGTATGTATGTATTTTTATTTCAGCTTCCCGAATTGCTCAGGTGGTATGGCTGGTGGCCATGTTGACTTGGGAATTTTGGGAGCTTTTGCCCACATACGTCATCTGCAGAATTATCAGGCTCCCCAGTTGTATCTCCACCAGATGAGACAAATATGGTAGTAGGTTGCAGTATTTGGTGCTGCAGTTCTAGGTATTTTAAAAAATGTGGTTTTTCTATTGTTCCACACTATTTTCTGGCAATTCCTGGCATCAGCTGCAACCTTTTATTCCCAAGTTTGAGTATCTTTTAAAATTCTGAGACATAACAGAGCAATGTGTTCCCTTATTGTCTCCTTTTAAGAATTGTACTTAGTGCAATTGCAGTTTTGCACTGTAACTATAAAAATATACAGTAAATAAATTTGTCCTTCTTGTTCTATTTAGAATTAGAGGTTAGTTCTGAAGTGCTTTGCATGCAAGGAGCAAGTAACTGATGGTAGACTTCTACATTTGTAAAACATCTACTGCAACACAAGAAATCAAAGAAAGGGATCATATAAGCACCTTCAAGACTCTGTGAAAGAAGTTGTGGCATCACAAGCTTTCACAGACTTAGGCTACTTCCTCAGATGCATGGACAAACAAATGCATGGATGAGAACAAATATTATTGCCTTTTGTGGACTTTGTAAAGACTATTATGCCAGATCTTGGTGTATCTAGAGAGCTCTCAAGGCTACACATTGCTCAGATGAAAACATCTGCCACCAGAATGCAGATTGAGTACAAACTAGTGAAAGTATCATTTGCAAAGCAAGTTGCATAACTGCTGTGGAGAATGAAGGATTAAACGCTTTCCCTTCCCTAGTGGGGTAAACAGCAACACCCTAGACTGGCATGCTGGGACACAGAGTCCAGTCACATGGCCCAGCTGGAGTTCACAGCTCAGTGCCAAGAACTGATGGAAAAAGCCCTCTACAACAGCAGGGAGCTTTGCTCCTTTCTCATTTCATAAACATCAGTCAGACAGTAGCTTGACAACTAGCATTACTTTTCATGCAAGTTCTCTTTTCTGCATAAGACTTGCATGTTTGCTGCCTTGTTCTCATGCATGCGCTTTTCACAGCTTTGCACATTGAAACAGCAATATTTCTCTTTCATGTGATTCATCTCCAGATGGAATGTGAATGTGCCCACATCTTGATGCCCTATTTGTACCCAAGGACAAGGATAAAGAGAGGCTATTGGCTTAACTTTATATAGAATTGCTACCAGTTGTCAGTGTGCTCTAGGTGCATGACACTTAGGAAGCCTGACTGTATAACCTCCAACATTTCACAGATAAAAACCAGAACATGCATGGCCAAGCAACATCAGAGTGTAGTCAAAACAGCAAATGCTATTAATGAGAAAGAGCAGACAAGGTAGAAAGGCTGCAGCAGTTTGGTTTTGCCTGAGTCTACTGGGAAGGGTAAAATTCCTCCCTCTCCTCTCCTCTTCCACTGCTAAATCAGTTGAGTGTAAACTAATTTTGCAATTTGGACTCTTTGCAACAGTGGAAATAAGCTGAGAACAAAGGGGAAATGCAGGAGGAGAAGACAGAAACTGGGACATTTGAAAAGCAGCTGAAACAATAGAACAACAGAGGATTAGTCAGGACTGATCCAGCCAAACAATTGTTCCTGGTAGTCAAGCCCTTGCTCCTGCCAAAAATGTCATTGACAAGTGAAGTCCCTTGTTCAGCTTTGGCTAGTCTGGTCCTCACCAGGTTCTCTACTGCCTCTCTATTCTCCTGCAAGTATCTGCAGCTTGCAGTTGACTACTGTTTGCCAGTTGATGAAGACAGAAAGGATTTTTTTTCCCCACCAGCTGATTTATCTTCAATGGTCATTGTTTTGCTTTGTTCATAGCAATCAGTATACAGTGGGCCTTTGGTATACATAGGGGTTTGGTTCCAGGACCTCTCCCCCATTGGATCCCAAAATCCATGTATGCTCAAGTCCTATTGTATACAATGGGGTAGTAAAATGACATCCCTTATATAAAATGGCAACATCAACGTTTACTTTTTGAAATTAATATTTTTATTTTCAAGCTGTGGATGGTTGAATCTGTGGATTAAAAAAATCTGGAAATGGAGTTCCAACTGTATTTATTACAACTACAGTAGTCTGGTTTTGTAGATTGTTCATTATAGCAATTCCTTTATCCTCTACTGCACTAATACCCTTTGTACATCCTGTTGTTGATAAGACATGGTTTTGATTTTTGTATGGTTCTAAAAAGATACCCCTTCCCTCAGTTTTGTCTTGAAGCTGGGTACTGTCAGACATACTACCCATGACAATTGTCAAATTTTGTTACATCTACCATGATTTTCTGATTGGTTGTGACTCATCCATTTTTTATTTTATTTTATTTTTTATTTTTGTCTCCCAGCAAACCCTCCATATTTGGACTTTTGACTTTAAGCTTGATACTTCAACTTGTAATAACAACCAAAAATATAGTTTGTTCTGGTTAATTATGCTCTTTTAATAGACATGCCGCACACATGGAAAAGTGTAGCAGGCACTGCGTATGGTCCTTTTTAAAGTGGAGTGGTTGAAAGTGGGTATGGGGTACTCTGCTCCCCAAAGAGAGGGTCTTCGAAGGGATGCTAGATGAGGGGTGACTTTGAACTGGCTTAGCTCAGGAGCCATTTCACCTGTTTTCTACCCAGGCAATGGTGGGCCAACATGACCTTGGTGGGTCAGGCAGACCTTGTACACATATACACTATATTCCCCAGCAGGCGGGCTGGTGGTTGATTAGGCAAAGGGTTACTGGCCAATGGCTGTTCCTTGTCTTATGCTTCACTAAATCATATGAGCTTTAATCAACAAAGGGGGTGGCCCATTTTACGCATAATTCTTTCCAGAAGCCAAGATAGAGGCATTGGGCTATTCAGCCTATTTCTACTTTGATGTGGAGCTCAGTGGAGAATGTTAAGATATGTTTGAGGGAATAAAAGAAGAAAACACAGGTGGGAAGGAGAGCACTAGTTTGGTTAAGTGGAGGTAGACAAAGGGTGCATCTGCACTGCACTGTAAAAAATAATGCAGTTTGACACCACTTTAGCTGCCATTTATATACTGATCTAGACCAACATGGCTATGTTGTTGAATAGATAAGATTTTATTTAATGCTTATAAACCAGGCACATTTTGCATTGGCATTTGTAAGAAATTTGGCTGCTATTCCCTATATTTGGCACTTTTGAGGAACTGAGTGCTGCTTATATCATTTAAATTTGAATAAATTTGAGAGCTGTATCTGGCTGTAGTTAATATAATTTAACATCTGATAAATGATTACAGTTGTTACAGTGCTGTTCTTGTTTTGGAAACTACTTGGAGTACACTTAAGTGAAAGAAGGACTGAAGACATTCATAACCATAGGGAAATTCCTTTTGTCTGATATCTTGGTAAAAAGAATTGCTCCATGGAATTGCTCCATTCCAAATAAAAAACATGTTCGGTTTATTTTAAATAAATAACAGATTGAAAAGAAAGAAGCACTGTGCCTCTGAGGGACAGTGATAATCTAGGAGCATCCCCAGGGTGTAAATCTGATCACTGAAGGTCACTCATGGGTTTGGATTGTGATGTTGTAACGATAAGACACTGTCACTATCTGAATCACTAACTGGTCTCAATGTCCAGAATTAGGGCCAATAAATAAACAATCCAAATAAGATGGCACTGTATAGCTTATATTCTATATGGTCCTTTCAGCAGATGCAGTAGAATCACTGGTGGCATGCAGGGGGTGGACTACACTAGGTGACACCCCAGAAGTGGGGTGATTCCCAGTCAGCCTCCCCCACACCATCCCCCACACTTCTTCCCCCCCCCACACGTGTCACTCCATCACCTGCATGCACACCGCTCTATTACCCCATGTGTGCCTGCTGCTCTGTCACTTACTTGTATGCTGCTCTGTCCCTCACACTCTGCCAGCCCCCATGGACTTTGTCCCTCAAGCGCCATCCTGTTCTTTTCCTTAGGAAAAGGATGGGTCAGTACAGGGAGAGGAAGTGTGTACTGTCCCTGGAAACCGCACCCACCAGAAACCCCGCCCTGCCCCTGGAAGCCTTCCTCCCCACACCTGGTGACACCCGGTGCAGGAACACCACTGAGCAGAGGTTCCATCAAACTTCTAGTAAGTAATGCCACTAGCCATCCTCTCTCTAGGCTGGCCCTACTGTTCCAATCCTTGGGATCGTTCTTTTAAAATTTTCTTTAAAATGTCACAACTTATCCAATTTTCACTTTAACCACATGAAGCTATGTACATGTAAATACATTTAGGCTATATAATGGTCATTTAAGGGTTTAACTACAGTAATTTGGAGCCGGGGGTGGGGGGGATCAGCCAAACTTCACTCTCCTCCCCAAACACATTTTAAAAGCCTTCTTTAAGGGCCCACCCTGAAATAAAAAACACATACAGAGACAGACAGAGTAAGGTCTGAAAGGCCTTGACAATGACTTCCAGCTGCTCAAAATGACTACATTAATGTGCTGCAGCCATTTTCAGCTTCACCAGGAGCTGAAAATTAGGTGAGGCAACCCTCCAAGCTCTGTAGCATGGCCACTAGGCTGGTGCCTCGTTACAAAATTAATGCAGCTTGGTAACATTGTAATTGTCATGGTTCCATCCTATTAAATCCTGGGAGAGGTAGTTTGTTATGGGACCAGAGCACTCTGACAGATAAGGCTAAATATATCATAAAACTATAGATCCCAGAATTTCATAGCATTGAGCCATAGCAGTTAAAGTGGTGTCAAATGACAATAATTCTGCAGTGTAGATGCAGCCCTTATCAACTCAGATGTAAACTTCACAGAGTGCATTTGTGCCCTCTCTATAGTACTACAGTCTTAGTCCCATGGATTTCAATAGGTTGGATTTACTTCCATATAATGTCTGTACTTCAGTAGTACTATTTGGTTTCATGGAATCCCACACCTATTATGGCTTCTATTCTCTCCTATGAATGAGAGCAATTCCAAGGGCATGCACTAGAAAATGCCTAGCCTGGTCATTTACAGAACATTTCCTTCTCAGAGAAACAACTGGGAAGCAATGCACATATTTCTTGTATTTGTTTAAAGAATACACTTGTGGACTGCTCTTCACCATTTGTTACAAAATAAGCAGAGTGCACATAGTTTATATAATTACTTTCTCCAATTCTCTCACATTCCGGGAAGCAGAAATGAAAACACTGAAGCATACCTAACAGAAAGAGTAACTGCACCATTGAAAGGTCTTGTTTATCAAACCTAATCCCCTGCATTTGGTTGGAAATGAAATGAAATTCTATACCAAGATCCGTCTCTTAATCGTTTTGCAAATCACTCCCAGTGGTAGTGGGTATTGTGTCCTCATAGAACAATGATATTTAGTTCTGTACAGCAAGGCTTCTTTGATGTTTCTTAAATTCCTCCTGGACAGAAGGTTGACATGGAGGGCATGTTCTGGAAAAGGAGGACCTCTGGGCACCCTGCACTCATATCACTCATCTGCAGCTCCTATAAGCAGTGGCACCACCAGGAAGCACAGGGGACACCCCAGAGGAGGGGTGACACCCGGATGGGCCTTCTTCTGCACCCCTTGCTGCCTCTGTGAATAGGACAATGCAGAGGCACTGAGAGAGATGGCCAGATGTGCCTCCCCCTGGAAGCCCTGTCTCCCTGGCTGTACTGCTTGAGAGTGATGGGAGGTGGAGTTTATCAACATCTGAAGAATGACATGTCCACCCTCCCTGGAAAGATTTATCAATGAAATTCTAGTGGTTACAGTATTTGCTAAAACAACAACAACAACAAAAAACCTCAAACTTCTATTAAAAGCAATTGAACTTAATGTCTGTTTCATTATACTGTACAACTTTTCTGTCTAACAATGCAGCTTTGTGTGTTGCGTCCACAGACTAGATCCATTAAACCACAAAGCATGTTATGTGACTTTGTGAGCAACATTTTCCCTTTCAGATTATCCTGCTTCAGATTATGTTTGTGATGAAGGAAAATATGGAAAAGGTTCATGCATGCTTCTGCAGCCCTTCTGAAAAACGTTTTTAAAAAGTTAGTATCTTGCAGCATAAAAAAGTGTGTGTGGAGAATGTAGCAGCACTTTTAAAATTAACTGCTTTTTATTTTAGTTTTATCTTTTGTGGATATAAATCCACTGCTTCAGATGCAGTACAGAGTAATATCCAGAGCTCAGGATATAAAGTATATTTATACAGTGGTAGGGGTGGGGGGATAGAATGTAATACGATCCAGAAAGATGCAGATCATGCCCTTTGCTTTGATTTTGCCAGCAGCCAGGCAAGGTGATACAGGTTTTACAAATCTTTACAGAGGTAAATTAGTGTTGTATGAAAGCAAAACATCTGCTTACCAAAAGTCAGTTTCCTTCAAAACAATCTCTGAGAAGATTCCTTTTGTTACACATCCAGCAATGAAGGCACTTTGTATTCATTAGTAACTGCTCACTTGTGAAAATAACATGTACCTCCAAGTCAGTCGTGCCACTATGGGCATCCTTATGGCACCACAGTATGCAAACATATTCATGGCTGACCTGGAACACTGCTTTCTCAGCACATCCACCTAGAAATCTTTTCTCTATCTACAATATCTTCATGACATTGTTATTATTTGGACACATGGAAAGCAATCACTTGAAACGTTTCACCAGATTTTAGCAACATCCACCCTGGATCAATCCACACAACAAATTCACTTCCTTGACATTGCTTTGCAACTGCACAGTTGAGTTCTAGAATCATAGACTCATAGAGCTGAAAAAGAGCCCAAGAGCCATCCAGTCCAACCTACTGCCATGCAAGAATACATAATCAAAGCACCTCCAACAGATGGCCATCCTGCCTCTATTTAAAAACCTCCAAAGAAGGACACTGTGTTCCACTGTTGAACAGCTTTTACTGTCAGGAAGTTCTTCCTGATGGAATCTCTTTTCCTGTAGTTTGAATACATTGTCCTGTGTCCTAGGAGTTTATCAGACGACGGAAATTGGAAATATAATCTAATGGCAATCCGAACACAATCATGGGTTTTACGTTACTTCGTATTAAAGCATCTCACGCAATTTTGGGCAATGGTCATTCATTTTCGGGTAATGGGAAGTCATTCTGAACGCATTCCGAACGCAATTGGAATTCACATAAATTTGCTAAACTAGTGACTTCACGTGAATTCGAATTGGCTCCAATTGGCTCCATTCGAAATAAAGAGAAATTCCTCCCATTTGATAAACTCCCTAGTGTCTGGAGCAGCAGAAAACAAGCTGGCTCCATCTTCAACGTGACATCCTTTCAAATATTTAAACAGGGCTGTCATATCGCCTGTTAACTTTCTCTTCTCCAGACTAAAATATACCTAGCTCCCTAAGTCACTCCTTATAGGGCATAGTTTCCAGACCCTTCACCATTTTGGTCACCCTCCTTTAGACATGTTCCAGCTTGTCAACACCATTTTTGAATTATGGTGCCCAGAACTGGATGCGGTATTCCCAAGGAGGCCTGACAAAGCAGAATACAGTGGCACTATTACTTCCCTCAATCTAGATAATATAATTCTATTGATGCAGCCTAATAATAATAATAAAGTTTATTTATAACCCGCTCCTCTAATGGAATACTCGGAGCGAGGTACAGCAGGTTAAAAAATACAAGGATAAAACAACAGTCAAGTCCCTTCCCAACCTCCCCCCCTTTAAGACTAGATTAAATCAGAACTGGTTAAAATTGACATCAATTAAAAACTATTAAAATAATGAAATAAAGTGCAATTGATGGGCAGTACGAGTGCAATCCCCAGTGGGTGGGATCAGAAGGTTCAAACAGAGGGATAGCTAGAGTTAATCCCCCAGTGCCATTTACATTTTCATTTGCATTTTTAGGGTCGGGGGTTGGTGATATAGTATTCCCTCTTCAGGGGAAGGCCTGCCGGAAGAGATGCGTCTTTAAGGCCTTTTTAAAGCTGGTCAAGGATGTAATGAGACACATCTCGTCCGGCAGGTCATTCCAAAGTTTAGGGGCGGTAGCTGAGAAAGTCCTCTGGGAGGTCTGCGACAGCCTGGTTTTCATAGGCCTCAGCAGATTCCTCCCAGAGGACTAAAGTGTGCGGGGCGGTTCGTATGGGAAGAGGCGGTCCCTAAGGTAAGACGGGCCTGAGCCATGTAGGGCTTTGAAGGTTAATACCAACACCTTGTACTGCGCCCGGAAACTAATGGGCAGCCAGTGGAGAGCTTTAAGCACTGGTGTTATGTGCTCTCTCCTTGATGTTCCTGTGATAAGCCTGGCTGCCATGTTCTGAACTAATTGAAGTTTCCAGGTTAGGCACAGGGGTAGCCCCATGTAGAGCACGTTACAGAAATCCAGACGTGAGGTTACTAGGGCCTAGAATTGCATTGGCTTTTTTAGCTGCAGCATCACACTGTTGACTCATGTTCAATTTGTGGTGTACTTGGACTCCTAGATCCCTGTCACATGTACTATTGTCAAGCCAGGTGTCCCCCATCCTGTATCTATACATTTCTTTTTTTTTTCCTGCCTGTTTTTTTTTCCATGCTGAAATTCATTTTTTTTAGTTTTGGCCCAGCTTTCTAATCTGTTAAAATCATTTTGAATTTTGGGTTATTAGTTTATCCTCCTAGTTTGGTGTCATCTGCAAATTTGATAAGCATACCTTCTATTCCTTCATCCAGGTCATTAATAAAGATGTTGAATAGCACTGTTCCCAGGAGGACAGAACCCTGTGACACCCCAATTGTCACTTCCCTCCAGGATGAAGAGGAGCCATTTCTGAGCACCCTTTGGGTTCAGTCAGTCAGCCAATTACAAATACACCTAACGGTTGCGTTTTCTAGCTCATATTTTTCTACCTTGTTTGCCAGAATATCATTACTGAAATCAAGATATACTACATCCACAACATTCTCTCCATCTACCCCACTAGTAATTTTATCAGAAAAGGAGAAAAGGTCAATCTGGCATAGGTTTTTTGTTTGTTTGTTTTTTGAGAAACCCATGTTGACTTTTTGGGATTATGGCAGTCCTTTCTAAATGCTTACAGACTCTCTGTTTAATGAGCTGTTCTAGAATCTTTGCTGGTATTGATGTCAGGCTAACAGGGTGATGGTTGTTTGGGTCCTATTTTCTTCCCTTTTTGAAAATGGGGATAACATTTGCCTTCCTCCAGTCCGCTGGAAATTGTCCAGGAATTCTCAAAGATTATTGCCGGTGACTCTTGAGATTACTTCTGCCAGATCTTTTAATACCCTTGGATGTAGTTCATCTTACAGACTTGATTTCATTTAGATTAACCAGGTATTCCTGCATACCTTTTTCCTATTCTGTGCCATATTTTCCCTAGTGTAACATCTGTTTCGTGTTCCTCAGGTTGAGCACCCTTTTCCTTTTGTGAGAAGAGTGAGACAAAGTAGGTAGAGTCGTTCTCCATTTTCTCTCTCTCTGGTTAGCATTTTGCCATCTTCTCCACAAAATGGCTTTACTATTTCCTGCTTCTTCCTTCTGCTACAGACATACTAAAAACACACACACTCTCTTTTTATTGTTCTTAACCTCTCTAGCAAGCCTGAATTTCTGCACTTTAGTTTTTCTGATTTTCTCCCTACACATCCTACCCACTTGTCTGAATTCCTCTTTGGAGATCCCCCCCTTGCATTTCTTATACATCTCCCTTTTAAAACTTAGCTCCAGTGAAAGTTCTTTAGTCACCCATCCTGTTTTTTTTAAGACACCTCCCATTTTTCCTCCTCATTGAAATTGTTTGAAATTGTGCTTTCAGTATCTTCCTTTTGAGAAACTCCCAACCGTCTTGAACTCCTTTCAATTTTATATTTCCAACCACAGAATCACCCCCAATATTTCAGTTTACTGAAATTGGCTTTCTTAAAGTCTAGAACGTGTGTCTTATTATGCTTGGCTTCTCCTTTCCACTTTATAACAAACTCCAGGATAATGTGATCACTGCCACCTAAGGATCCTGCCACATCCACCCCATTTATGAGGTCATCCCATGTTAGTTAAGATCAGATCTAAAACAACTGATCACCTTGTTGCCTCTTCTACCTTTTGAACAATGAAATTGTCTGTCAGCAAGTGAGTAATTTGCTGGACCTTAAATTCTTGGCTGAGTTTGGCTTTTAGCAAATATCTGGATAGTTGAAGTCACCCATCACTACTACATCTGTCCTTTCTGAATGTCTGGTCATCTGTTCTAGAAAGGCATCATCCAATTCATTAGTCTGACTTGGGAGTCTGTAGTAGACTCCCACAATAACATTCCTGTTGTTTCTATCCCTTTTAATTTTTATATAGATGCTCTCCACCTGGTTTCTGGGATTTAAGTCCTGGATCTCTTCACAAGTGTAAACATCCCTGATATATAATGCTACTCCTCCTTCTTTCCTGTTTGGCCTATGTCTTTTAAAAAGTTTATACCCATCTATTATGACATTCCAATCATGAGACTTATCCCACCAGGTTTTAGCAATGCCTATTACATCATATTTGGTTTGCTGTGCTAGGAGTTCAAGTTTATTTTATTTCCCATGCTCTGTGCAAGAGTATGGAGGCATCTAAGATCATGGGACATTCCCCCCTATTTGCCTTGTTCTGTCTATAACCATTCGGCTATTATCTCCAGCCCCTCCAGAACACTGTCTCCCCCCTGCCTCATAAATCAATTTAAAGCCCCCCTGATGAAATTTTTGACATTTTGGCAAAAACATTTCTGTCAGCTGGGGTGAGGTGCAACCCATGCCTTGCCAGAAGTCCCCTCTCCTGAAACCACAGACCATGATCCAAGAACCCAAATAATTCTTGGTGACACCATCTGTGGAGCCAGTTATTTACATCTGCTATTTTCCTCTCCCTTCCTGGACCATACCCTTTAATTGGAAGAATAGATGAGATGACAATCTGCATCCAGCTCTTTCAGCTTCCTACCCAGAGTCTTATAATCCCTTATGATATTCTGAAGGCTGTGCCTTGCAGTATCATCAGTTCCCACGTGGACCAAAAAGAAGGGGTAACAGTCAGTAGGCTTGTCAAGTTTTGTCAGCCTCACTGTGATATCATGGATTTTTGCCACAGGGGGATAATTCACCTCCCAGGACATTTTCAAAACTTTTGGATTTACAACAGGCATGTCTCAAACTACAATATCCACAATATCAGCAAGAAAAGATTAGTTTCCAGGAACAAACTACTACAGTGCAGACCAAGAAAACAAAATGACAGAACACTGTTAGCGGTCGCCTACAGTCCTGTCCTGGACAGCGGCCAGCACATACCAACAAAAGCTGATAAGGCAGTTCCACAAACCTAAACGTTGATCCAAAGAATAGTCCAAAAGCCAGAGCTGATGTCAGGGTTGGGGAAATCACAGAAGTCAGTCCGTTCCGAGGTCAGAGCAAGGAGAAAGCAGCAAAAGTCCAAATCGTTCCAAGGTCAAGGCAAACCAAAGTTCCAAAGACACGAAGCCAGCACACAGTCACACCAAGAGACTTACAATAAGTTTTGTAACTTACAATAAGTTTACAATCCCTGGCAAAGGGATGGCGTCTCACAGGTGCTTAAGTAGGAGACACCCTCCCTGTTGGCAGCTGTGCTTTATTACCAGCTTGCTTTTCAGCAAGCCCGCGGGACCGACACACACAAGCACTCTCAGCCCTCCTCTCCTTAAATGAGGGAACCACCAAACTGGATTCTTCATTTGAAACCTCACTCAGCTGCTTAGCCTCTGAAGGGAGCTCTACAGTGCCAGAGCCTGGCTGGGCTCCTACTCCTGGGGCTGAAATGTCAGGACTGGGGTCTGGCATGGCAGAACTGGGACCTGGTCTGGCCTCCAAATCCTCTTGCTCCTGAGGAGCCATGTTCTCCTTCTCATCCTCTGACTCCATCTCTTGGCTGGCCATGACAAGTCCCCAGCTAAGGCAGGCCTTTATTGGCTTACAGACAACCTCCAGATCTTAAAATCTCACTTACAACAGGACACACAACAATGATGGTAAAGATGAACAAGACCTTGCTACAAACCCAGATGCCAGATCTGCCCTTCCCATGTACCGTGGGAGGAGTATTACAGGGGCCAAATAATATTACACACGAAATCATAGGTATGTTCACTTGTTTTTCCTCCAAGAATATCTGCCATCCTATGCAAGCAAAAAGAAAGAGAATCCACAATGGATGACAGATTAAACTCTTCAAGCAGTAAAGGATAGACAAGAAGCAAAAGTAAAAGGGGGCAGAAATAGATAATAATTCTGAATGCAATTGTTCAGAGACTTGTGTACAGAGGCAATGAGAACTACTATAATAATCAATGCAGAGAAATAGAAGGTGACAACAAGAAGGAAGACAAAGAGACCTCTTCCACAAGATCTGAGAAATCAAACCAAGAGTGGGGATGCTCTATGAACAGCAGGAGAACATGAAGAAGAACTATACAAAAGAGATGAAAGGCTAACAGATTCATTCTTGGAAGAATCATACTAAGATGAATCTCCCATTTCAGAAAGTGAAGTTGAAGTTACAATAAGAGCACTCAGAAGAAATAAATCCCCAGGAACACATGGAATACCAATAGAGCTGCTTTAAGCTACAGAGACAGAATCTATTCTAATTCTAATGAAAACCTGTATACAAGTATAGAAAATAAAATGATTGGAAATGTGTAATATTCATCCCAATTATCAAGAAGGGGAACACTAGGGATTGCAGTAACCAAAGAGCCATTGCATTAATTTTCCATGCAAGTGAAGTGATGCTCAAAATTCTACAACAAATATACCTGGAGTGAGAAATGGCAGATGTACAAGCTGGGTTCAGGAAAGGAAGAGAAACAGGGGATCATATTGCAAGCATATACTGGATCATGGAGTGAACCAAATAATTTCAAAGAGAAAATCAGACTGTGCTTTTTAGTTTTTAGCAAAGCCTTTGATTGTATAGATCATGAAAAACTATGGATTGCTCTTAAAGAAATGGGTGTGCCACAGCAATTGATCATTCTGACACATAATCTGTACTTAGGACAAGAAGCTACTGTCAAGACAGAATATGGAGAAACTGAACGATTTCGAATTGGTAAGGTAGTCAGGCAAAGGCTGCATTTTATCACCCTATCTGTTTAATTTATAAGCTGAATATATCATAGGTAAATCAGGATTAGACTTGGAGAAAGGAGCCATGAAAATTAGAGGAAGAAACATCAACAATTTAAGATGCGCAGATGACACCATACTATTAGCAGAAAACAGCAAAGACTTGGAACAATTACAGTACTAAGAAAAGGCAAGAAAGAAAGTGCAAAGCCAGGTTTACAGTTTAACATTAAGAAAACAATAATAATGACCACAGATGATTTACATAATTTTAAATTAGATGATGAAGACATTGAAATAGTTCAAGATTTTCCATACTTTGGCTCATTCAGTAATCAGAATGAAGATTGCAATCAAGAAATCCAAAGAAGACTAGGACTTGGAAGGGCAGCTATGAAGGAACTAGACAAGATCCTGAAATGTAAAACTATACACTGGGCTTGTTGCATCAGCAGGCTAGCAATCCATGGATTGGAGGATCCACAACTTGTCATGCTCCATATTATTCAGTGGTGGCATGCGCAAGGACATGCGCTGTCACAGATGTAGGAATGTCATCACCTGTTGAATAATATCGGTTTTTCCCCCTGTCCATTGGGGGGGGGGGGGTTTGAGGTGAAACTGAAGATGGGAAGGATCCATTGTATCACTGAATACTAAAACGATCTTGAAGCATCTTTGAAACTAACTGAAAGACAGAAGCTCGTAGCATGAAGCTTTGTACACTTTGTCCTACATCCTTAGATGCATGAATACTAAAGTTAGGAAAGTCCATATCTTTGTATTTCCAGTTTATAAGTATGGTTGTGAAAGCTGGACTGTGAAGAAAGCCGCTAGGAAGAAAATCAATTCATTTGAAATGTGGTTCTACAGGCACTGTGGACTGCTAAAAAGGCAAATAAATGGATCCTAGAGCAAATCAAATCTAGTCTCCCTAGAAGCCAAGATGACTAGACTGAAACTGTCATACTTTGGCCATATCACTAGAAAAGACAATAATGCTTGATAAGGTAGAAAGCTGTATGAAATGAGAAAGATAGCATTATAGATGGATGACTCAGTCAAATGAGCCACATCTCCAAGGCTTCAAAAGCTGAGCAGGACTATTAATGACAAAGTGACTTGTAGGTCTCTCATTAATGGGACCACCATAAGTCAAAGCTGGCTTGATGGCAGTTAACAACAACAAATGCAGCAATGCCCCTCTATATTGGAAAAACAGGACAGTCTCTACATAAGGGGAGAAATGAACAAAAATCAGATATTGGAAATGGCAAGTGGCAGAATGTTGCAGCCTCTCTGGGCATATGGTACAGAATTTAGAGGTTGCACTCCTTGAACAAAGAAATTACAAAGGAAGACTAGAAAGAGAAGCAGATGAATTTAATTATATTCACAAATTGCAATCCATTAGCAGAGGTGTGTGTATTAACTTGAGAGTCCTTGCTACTGCACATGTAACAAAAGGAATTTCTTTGGAGGAAGTTTTGAACCCAAGGAAGCTGACTTTTGGTATGAAGATTTTTTTTGCTTTCATACATCAATACTACCAAACCAAGGTAAATATCTGAAACACCTGTATCACTTTACAGGCCTTTGCAAATTTAGAGCAAGGGACATGATTTGCATCTTTATGGATCCTATTACATTCTGTCCCATCCCACAACTGCATAAATATGCTTTATATCCTGATGCCTGGATATTACTTTGTACTGCACCCTTAAGAAGTAGATTTATAGTCAGCCCTCTGTGTCCACAGATTCTTTGTCCACAGATTCAACCACCCCTGGCTTGAAAATATTTTAAAATATATATAAATTACAAAAAGCAAGCCATTTTTTCTAATTTTATATATTTTATTTTACTATGCCATTGTATACAATAAGACTTGAGCATCTCCATGGTATCTGTAGGGGGACCTGGAAGCAAACCCCAGCAGATTCCAATGGCCCACTTTATATCTATGAATGCTCATGATAAAATAAGAAACCAGGTAGTCTTAAAGGTGCTACTCTGTTTCATTTTCTCTTGCTCCCCCTTCCTTCCTTCAGAAGAATGGTAAGATAGGGCTTGACAGACTGCCACTTCTTTTTTCTCCGTATTGTCGCTGCAGCAGCCAATTGGAGTGGCGACGGTGTGCAGGAAAAAAGGAGCATGCTGAAGCAGCTCCTTTTAGCATCGCAGCTGCAATGCCACAAGCCCTGTCGGGCACAGCAGTGACATTGCAGGTGCACTGCATCATTTGGACGCATCTGCAACATCATCGGTCTGCACACTCTCTATACGGTGCTGTGCAGCGAAGATGCCCTGGCCACATGCTAGGGTTGTGGGGCGTGTATTCACTCCGCCCCGGGCAACCCTAGCATGTCACCAGGACACCCCAAACTGCCCGTCTGTATCAGGCCATATATACGGTATATAAGACATGTGCACTCATATGTAATGAATGCATCAGTACATGTTCAAGCATTGGAGCACATATATGTTTTACCAAATTGTGTGTCTTGTTGCATGTGAAATGATCAGGTATAAACTATAAACATTTAACATGTGAAATTTTAATACATACTGACCCCGTATGTAAAAGTTATAGTGTTGACAGCATTATGCAAACAGCTTTGAGGTGGCATGTTTCCAAGAATTAATCACTGCTATATTTTCTTAGTTAAAAGAAATTGGCATTCTCTTTAAATATAAAACAGCAACAGTGTTGCAATGTTCTGATGTGTTGTGCTTTTAAAACCTTTTTTTAGTGGAATCACAAAGTGTCATCCAATTTGGTACTGCTCCTGGACCTGCCATCCCTTCTACTATGACATTGCTCCCCTAGGGCCAGAGGTTGGAAGGTTAGTCACCACTTCTCAAAGATATTCCATGCTGAAGAACAAAAGCACATTTATTTATACAACAGAAACTAAGCCAAAACAAAGCTGAAGTATACACTCCCAAACCAATCAGGAAAAAAAAAAGAGAGAGTGAAAGCTGAACAATAACAGTTCATTGTCAGGCCACACACAGAGTACAATGCTGTTTTTCTCATCTGTGGGGTTTGTACAATGGAAATAACGGCTTAAAAATGACAAGAGCTTGGAGAGAAAAATGAACATCCAGGACATCTTCAAAAGTAACTTTTGAAATTGTCCTAATTAACACCTGGAAATCTTTCATAATGGTGCTGTTGTTTTGTTTGGCAAATGACTTAACTTCAAATTAGCTGAGTAGATTAAATTGAAGGGCCAACTTGATGTAGGGCCAGTTGAACTAGGACTCTGGGACCAGGGTTTGAATTCCTGCTCAGCTATGGAAACTCACTGAGTGGCCTTGGGCAGATCACACTCTCTCAGCCTCAGAGGATGGCAGTGGCATAACCCCTCTGAAGAAACATGCCAAGCAAACTCTATGATAGATTTTCCATAGGTTGGAAACAAGTTGAAGGCACACAACAACAACAATGACAGATTAAATTCAACAATTAAAATGTTTTTGTTCATTGCATTCATATCACACTTTTCCTCCAAGGAGCTCAAGGCAGAAGGCAGTGTGTGTGGATCTCCTGCCCCACCAGCCACTCTTTCTCTGGATGGGGATGCTCTGGTCTTGTTTCACCAATTTGGATTGCTGTACTCTCCCACTTGGGAGAATTCCAGATTTTAGGAGAATTCCCCCTTCCCCCCCTGCTGCCTAAAGAGGTCCAGCTTCACTTCCAGTAGCTTGAATTGGCCAATCACACACCCTAAAGCAGAGACATGGCACCAGAAGCCATTTGAGGACTCCAGGGTTTCCCAACAACCCCCCCTTCATTTTTAAAAAAACTTTTCTTTGTTTGCTTGTTTTTGAAACAATAAGTTAATTGGTTTTTTTTCTATTTCAAGAAAAACTTTTCCTATACCTAAAATGACCCAAAGGAGGTAAAATTGACCCAAAGGAGGTAAAAAAACTATGGTAAAATTGGCCATTTGGTTGCCCAACATTTTTAATTTTGAAAAAAGCAGAGGCTTGGCATAAAGGTGTATGGCAAAGGAGTATGGTCCACAAGATCAAATGGAGGACCACTATGTATCCTAGCCCCTGGCAACTGCCCACTTTCTGCCCTAGAGGCTTCTGTGGGTATCATACCCTCCAACTGTCCTTGTTTGGAAAGACAACCCCAATTAATTTTCTGTCACCAAATTTTTCAGATACTTTAAAAATGTCACAGGTTTTCCTGTCTTCCTCCCACTGTCCCCCTTTGTCTGTGAAGTGCAAAGGTAGTTTACACTCAAGTCAGTGGAAGAGAGGAGAACAGAAGGCAGACTCTTACCAATAAGCTAAGGCAAAATCAAACTGCTGCAGTCCCTCCTACATTAACTGTTGTTCCTTGTTAATAACTTTCACCATCTTGATCACACTGTGATGTTACTGGGCCTTGTATCTGTGAAATGTTGGGCAGTATAAGGCAAGAGTGGCACTTTTTAGACCATTTACTTTTTCAGAGTTGGGGGAATCCTGAAGCTGCAAAAATGGCATTGAAATGCATGTGGCCCACACATCACATATTTATTACCTCTGCAATGGCAATGAAGTACCTTATATGACAACAATGAATTGTGTATGTCGATTGTGTGTCGAAGATGAACTGAGTTGAAATGACTAGAAGTGGAATTTTTAAAAAGTATTAAATTATAAGGAAATGGAGGAGGAATATCAAATATGTTCCATAAATAGGACATATCACTTTCTCAAAGATGCGGAAAGAAATTAGTTTTGTTCCAGGTAGTTTGATACCTGGCCTTGCAAGAAGGGACATATTTGAGTCTCCAGGTGTTTTGGTCAACTGTTTCCACAATCTGTTACCATTAGACATCTTTGCTGGGGATGACAGAAGTTATAGATCCAAACCTTAGCAGGGCAAAGGTTTCCCATGTTTGAGATCTAACAACAGTTTAAAAGGATGGAAGCAGAGATATTTATACTTGAGTCAGGTATACACATAAAGTCACTACCCAGAAGGACACAGGTCCATATCTGAACATCCTGGCACAACAAGAAATAAAAAGAAATGGAGATACTGAGAAAATTGTACCTGTGGTGATATCCAATCTGCGTATTCAGTAAAAGCAGACAGCAAAGCTTTTTGTAACCATCTGTCATCACAGTAGAATAAAATCAAGTTGCCTATACCTTCCCAGTAATTACTTCTCATATAAGGCAGTTCATGAGTGGTGGCACTATCTCTTCCAAAGGATCATTCTGTCCAGGCACAGCATGCCATTTCAAAGAGGACACAGAGGCAGTTTTTTTTCAAACCAAGTTTCCATTCAAAGTGCTCTTTACCTTGTCATCCCATCAAACCCAAGCTAGGTGTGATGGCACATGTTTGTTCTATGTGTCAGTTTTTGACACGGGGATTTATATGCACATCCGTTATTTGTTCAAATGAAAGCTTCATCAGATGGGAAATACAGTAGGGAGGCTAGGGAGGGGGAAGAAATAGGACATGGAAATGACAGCAAGAACATTTTTGAGCACAATGTAAAATGTGTGTCACTTCTTATACAATGTAAGACAAAAGATAAAAAATGATCTTTTGTGTTGTGCTGTATTGTAGAACAGAACTTGAAAAGTTACTTTTCAGATGACATGTTGCTTTTTAATACAGAACTTACAGACTCTCCCATGAGGCAAAGCCAGTGGCCGTGCTGGCTAGGGAATCTGCAAACTGTGGCCCAAAATTGTAACTTATTAAGCTTTTATTGGGCATTATGGATACATATACAAGATGGTTTTCAATGGGAATTAAGATTTCATATAGTAAACACCAATGAAAAAGAAGTTGTGTGCATGCACACACTTCTAACTAGTTTCTAAAGCTATCAAGTCAAGGCATTCTACTCTGTCTTTTCCACATTAATAGTTGCCTTTTGATTAAAGGAAGGAAGGATGGACGGATGGATAGGCAGACAATGAGAAAATATAGGAGTGTTAGAGATTGAGGTTTCCTTTGTGTGGAACCTCTTTTATACTGTCACAAATAAAGCAAAGTGGTTGAAGATTAACATCTACATCTTGAAGCACCTCCAGATTGAGCTGAACTGAATAGTGCACAAGTGTCTGTTTAAAGACTATACCTTGGTACTAATCCTGTCTACTCTGAAATAAGCCCCACTGAGCTCAATGAGGATTATTATGAAATAAGGGCCAGAGCATTGCAGCTTTCGTTAACCAAAATTAGCGAAGGAAAAATTAGCTGAGCTGCCTGGAGAAACTTGTATGGGAATAGTCCATCTTTTGGAGACAATTCAGAACCAAGTCCATATATCTGGAGACTATTCAGGACTCAGGCTTGTTTACCACTCTGCCAAACAAAGCACTTGATATGCATGCCATTCTTTGGACGAAAGGTATTTTGATTAATTTAACAGGAGATGGAAAGAAAAGGAACCATACCAAGAGTTCATCTCATGTAAACATTCTAACTACTGAGGCCTTAGAGAGTTAGAAAGTTGGGTCCTTTTTTGTTGACTACACAGCAGCTTTCAATACTTAATAGAGCCAGCAGGGGTCACAGTGAGGTGGGGAAAATATATCCAGAAAGGCCATGGCCCAGGTAAACAAGCCCAAATGGCAAGCAGTGTAGATGCCCATATTTCTCTGTAGTTAGCAGCAGTTGTCTTTAATGAATGCCTCCTGCTTAAGTCAACTGTGCTTTCCTTGTCTATGTTTCTCTTCTTGCCTGCAGAAACCCTGTAATGATTGTTAGCGGAGGTTATTCTTAATGAGAAACCGTTAATAATGTAACATTAGATCATTTAAATAAGTATGTTGGTTTTCTTCCAGTGCTGTGCAACATGGCATCTTGTGTAGCCCCCTGCCAAGAAGTGAATTGGAATCATTTGATTATTTCATGAAACTTGTGTACCAGTCTTCCCAACTCCCAGACCTACGACGCATTTTTAAGGAACAGATAAATTGTGGCATGTGCTGCATCTTCCTGGCTGGGGGAAATGGAGGGTGGAGTGGGAATAACAACCGAGTCAAACCTCAACAGAGTGATAAAACTGCCAGGACCATTGATAATACGAGGGGTCCTCGAAGAGATAATTAAAAGTCTGAAGAGGAAACTGTCACACTGATGAGTAGAAAGAAAAAGAAGGAGCACCCGGGGAAAAGATCAAATAAAAGAAAACAATATTTTACTCTAATCCATTAAAATCAACAATTAAAAAACAATACATTCTTCCCTATAGACAAATAACTCAGCATAGTTTACTTATGCATGCAATACACATTGTGCTTATGTAGCAACTTTCCAATGGGATTGCCACAGTATTTCACAGATACTAATAGTACTGTTCAGTCAATCCATTTTAAGCTAACAGGAGAAGCTGCTGTTATATCTATAATAATAAAAGAGAATATCTGTGTATCTATCCCTTTGTGCAGCTGTAATTTTTTCAGGATTTAGTGCTGCATTCCTCAAAATCTGACAGTGTGTTTTTGGATGCCATGACCAGTGTCAAGATGGAATTTCTAGAAGCAAAAGAGTGGGCCTGCCACTAGGATATATATTTTAGGGGCCAGAAAATAGGAGAGGGTCCTCTGAGATTCCAGAGGCAGGGAATACAGAGGAAATCAGGAGAAGGCTAAGGCACCACTGCTAATATTCCCCAGGATTATTTTTTAAAGGAGGCATTAGGTACAGACATTGGTAACTCTCCATAAAAACCAGCCAGAGCACGAAGATCTTCAAGAGAAGGCTTTCTCTTGGTCCCGCCAAGATCACAGGCTCACTTGGTGGGGTTTACTTATGCCTTTAACTTTTGAATATTTTTATGTGAGTTTATATTGTTGTAGACGATTGTAATTTGTATTGAATTTTATCGAGTTTTTAATCTGTGAGCTGCTTGGGTCCCTCCTGGAAGAAAGGTGGCATACAGATTAAATAAATAAATAAATAATAAAATGGGCAGTGGTGGATGCAAATCAGTTAGAATATAGAAGGCTTGATACTTAGGGGCAGAACAGACTGGCAGCTTCAGCTGTCTTCAAGCCAGCTTGGGGGTGTGATTGATTACATGCCGGGCAGCTTCCAGGTAATTGGGGGGCATGGTGTTTAGATACCACAGGCCCCGGAGCCGGCAAAAAGCCAGCTCTAGGAACAAAAGGGGTGGATTTTTCCACCCCAAATAAGCGGAATTGAGGCTGCATGTCTGTTTGCTGCAGCCCCAATCCAGCCTTAATCGCAGTAGCTCCAAGGCACCCCATCAGGGCCATCTATTTTTTTTCCTAAGACTCCTGAGCCAGGAAAACAGGAAAGGACTAAGTGCTGAGACTCCTGAGATTTTCAAAAGCGGAAGAACACATAAGAGGGCTCTCTGAGCTTTAAGAAAGAAAGAAAGAAAATGGGAAGAGGGAAGGCATATCTTGCCATGGAACCCTTTTGGAGATATTAGATATGAATAGACCTTCTTGGATGTTAAGGTCTTTAGGAAAGTTCTTTTTGAGAACAGCATCACCAGTGGAAGTGGCACAAATGGCAGTGAAATCCTATGGCAGAAACCTTTCTTACACTCACCTTGCCCATGATGGATGCCCATATTTGTTGCATCCCTTTTAAACTGCTTGGATGTCTATTAATGATTTTAATTATTCCAACATCTCTTCATTTGGAGATTTTTAACAATTTTGTTGCTTAATTTATTTTTAATCAAGTTTGTTAGTGCTACTTTAGTGAAAAAGTGAATTATTAAATAACAAGAAAAAAGGAAGGAAGGAAGGAAGGAAGGAAGGAAGAAAGAAAGACAGACAGACAGACAGACAGACAGAAAGAAAGAAAGAAAGAAAGCTAAATGAAATCAATAACAAAGTCAGTCATGATTTTCTCTAGTTCCACTGATTGCACTGGGCCTGCTGCAGGTATCACTGAGGCTGCACCTATACTGCAGAAATAATGCAGTCTGATACCACTTTAACTGCCATTGGTCACTGCTATGGAACTCTTGGATTTATAATTTTGTGCAATATTTCACCCTCTCTGCTAGAGGGATCTGGTGTCATAACAAACTCCAAATCTCAGGATTCCATTATGGTATTAAAAGCTGTGTCAAACTAAGTCAATTCTGCAGTGCAGGAGCAGCCAAAGTCATGATTCAGCAAATGGTTTGAAGGCACATCACATGTTAACTTTGCTTAAGCAGGTCAGCTGCTGGTCAATAACTGCATGAGACATGACCTGTGTACCCCATATGTGTCATCTAGTGATCCACAGCATAGCCAGGATAAAAATGTATTACTGGTAAATACATTGGATAACTGGCTAGATTATTTCTGTAATTTGTGACCTTCCAGATGTTGTTGGACTTTTGGTCATGCCCAGCATAACCAAAGGTGAGGGATTACAGGAGTTGAAGTCCAACCATTTTTGGATAATCACACCTTGCTGTATAACCAAGGAGGAAATTCTGCAGGCCTACTGATATTGCTACCAGCAGCCTCAGCCAGCATAGCCAACGTTGAGGAACGCAAGGAGAGTTGCAATTCAACAGCATCTGGAAGGATGCACAATGCCTACTACTGGACTATACAGAAAGATATGGGGAGGAGATGCTGATTTAAGGGTACAACAGTTTGGCAGCACATATGAACAGCCAACTTAATATTTTACTAGAAAGTAATACATATAGGCCAGGATCCAATAGGGCACTTAAGCTGGGTGAAATAAGCTCTGTCAGCAGATTTTGGAAGAAGTTGTTTCCATTCCCATGCAGAGTTTACAACAGGACGTGCTCCTTCTTTTGGGCCAGCCCCATTCTCCATGCCACTTGACACCCTGCTTTGGAGGATTTCCCAGCCCTCTGCAACAAATATTGAAGGTGCATGTGTGTGTGTGTAGAAAATTGCCTATTCCTGAATCTGCCTTTTGTCAGTGGAAAAGATGTAGTTATTGGGGAGGCAAAACAAGAGTACTGCCTCTCCCATAAGAATTCTCCCTTCTCCTTAATTTTTTCCTTAGTTTCTACATTAAAGCTTCAGTTGAGCATTTAGAAATACATTTTAGGCAGAAAAGGGGTAGGAAAAGTTACCAAAGGAATGCAAACACAGTGAATAGAATTATTTTGATTGTTTCACTTGTTGGGATGCTAGAAATATGCAGACACTGTAAGAGAATTTCATGGAGGGGGGGAAGAATTCATATTTCAGGGGCAATGCCCTTATTTTGCCCCTCCCCAGCTATACTTCTGCATTAGAGTAAGAAGCTATTTGGATCCTGGTCATACAGGGTGAACATATGCTGTAGAAAGAATGCAATTTGATACCACTAAGTGATGTAGCTCCATCCTATGGATTCATGGGATTTGTACTTTGCAAGGTCTTTAGCCTTCCATGCTAAAGAGTGGTGGTGCCTCACAAAACTACAAATTGCAGGTTTCTGTAGGACAGAACTATGGCAGTTAAAGTGGTGTCAAACTGCATTATTTCTAGAGTGTAGATGTGCCCACTGAATCATTGGTTTATGTTATATATTGGTATCTGTGGCTATGATTCAATGAGCACCATGTGTATGCACTGTGGCAGCCAATTTTCCATTATGGAGGCAGTCCTTCATGCCTCTCAGGAGAATACTTCCAAAGGCCCCAACTTTCAGGAAAGGCTTTTCAGCAAGAATAAAGGGAGAATCAGGAACTGGGCCTGAGAGGAGTGGTGATGATGGAAAAGCCTCAGTGCACAATGAACATAATGTTCAGTCCTTCAAATCCCCATCCATCTTACTTTGACCCACAAAGCACAACATCACATAACAGCATAATTTACTAAACTATGAATTAGACACTATAAATTTATTGGGGAAATCCTAACAAATTTTCTGGAGTTGTGAAAGGGACTCTCATCCTCACCAACATCCTCCAGGAAGAGGCAGTAAACATGACATTCACACAGATCCAATTCACCACAAGGACAGCTTCCACCTGTTACTTTGCCTGAATTGCTCAGCACTACGTGAGTCATTCATACACCTTAGGCTGGATGCCTGCTAGTTTTTGAATTGCTCATATTTTTTTATCCCCTGTGCAATCAATTAGCAATAAGATTCCTAATTAGTCTGGCCCACCTGGCTACTTTGCTCCTAATAAATCAATTAATTCAATTCACACAGAGAGCTTTGTATTTAGTACGACAGCACAGTCATTACTGGTCATCATTGGGTGTGACTGCTGTGCATGCTACCCAAACTTGATCGCCAAGCTAAATTTGTATTCTCTGTTGTGGAGTCTCTAAAGTAAGTGAGGAGTGTGACTGGTAATTTTAATGCAGGTTGAGATTTAGCAAAACAGCCCAATAGAGCAATGGTGTAAACAGGCTACCATGCCAACCGGCATACACTTCATCTATTTTTGAATAATAAGAAATAACATTCATTTCAGACCTGCTGTCCCAGTGGATGCTGGCACTGACACTCAATGCCCTGTAAATTCTGAACCAAAGAAATTCTGTCTTTAAAACATGAGAAATTGTATTGTCTAGATGACCATTTGGAAATTGGGTACCATCCACAGAGTCAGAAAAATATCCCTCTCATAGGCTGTTGCCACACTGCAGAATTAATGCAGTTTGACACCACTTGCTAGCACACCTTTCACCCCCTCTCGCTGGATTATGGGATTTCATATTTTCATGTCTAGAGCCAGGCATGTTTTAAGAGATCACATTGACCTTTAAAAAACTATGAGGTTTCCCAAGAAAAAGTAATGTTAACCTTAAGACTTGTGGATCTAGATACTAAAAAAAGGCTAAATGGGTTTGCTCATAACTCCGTCCTCCCCAGAGCTTTCCACATATCCTCTCACAATGAAGACTAAGTGAACCCCATCCCAGAGCAGTTAAGGACCAAAAATTTCCTTTCTACCCCAGGCTGTGTTCCTACTTCACTTCCTGCCCCCATTCATGGTTTGTTTTTAATTCTATCCATGTTTTCTTACTCCAGAGTTAAAACTATCAGTTGTTCCAGAATCCTATTGTCAATTCTATTAGAAGACCATAAGGTCTTGATTACACAGCAGGATAGCACCAAGCACCCCTCAAAGTCAGCAAATCCAACATGAGTCTTGGCCCCACACCTGGCCAATTTTCTACTACAGACTGTTGCAGGCTGTTACAGGCTGCTACAGAGTGAGGCTCTGATATCTAGACTAGAGCTCCAGTCCCTGTATAATCTTCAGATGAACCCCATCAGTTTCCCATGAAACCCCATCTGCAGGACTGGTAATTATTACTCCTCTTACTCCCAACTTCTCACTATTCAACCCTCCATACCTTTCTTTTGTGTTAGCCTTGTGTAGTTTCTTAAATTGCATTCGTTTTGTTAGCTTGCATACACCTTTGAACATATACACCAGTGTAAAAGATCCTTGATGTTACCTAGCCTCTTGCAGGGCTCCTATTGAGCTAATTAGTTTCCCCAAAATACCAAGGAGATGCCATCATTGTTGGTGGGGACCCCAAGACCCCACCAACACCTTTTAGGTTAACATACTACAAATCCCAGGATTCCACAAATCATGACAGTTAAAGGGCATCTAATAGCTATAACTGTATGGTATAGATACATTCAGATGTGGGAGGAAGGCATTTTCTGATATGAAGGGCAGAATCAGGTGATGCAGACAGATGCCCAGCAGAAAGATCATATGGGTAGTATCACATGGGCAGTTCTGATGTGCAGATTGCTGTAGCTACAAACAGAAAGAATGACAAGAGTCAGCATAATCCAGTACAATCAATGGAGTTAAACCATGAGTCATACTTTTTTGGACTAGTCTAGGAGAACCCTGTATTGTGAAGCTGTCTCTGCCCAGGAAATAGTTTCATTTCTTTGCTTTAGGGAGATGCAAGATGCCAGTAAAGTAACTGGATTCTCGGTCTGAGGCCCTTAAGAGAACTCAGAATGAAATGAGGCTTTGAGGAAGGAAATCTCCAGGGCAGCATCTTACTGATTTTTGCTACGCCTGGTAGCAATGAAATATTCTGCCAATTCGCTTGGCTTATGGAGTCTGAAGCAACTCAGGTGGCAATGAGTGACAGAGCCTATCCTGAATGAGAATTAGGCCAGAAATTGGCACCTTTTAGGATAACCAGGTATAAAAGAAGGAAAGTCTCCTGAGCTAGGAATTGGAAACATTAGGAGCCCTTGTGGAGCAGTGGTTAAATGCCTGTACTCCAGCCACTCACTCAAAACCATAATCTTATTTTATTAATTTATTATATTTATTTGTATCCCTCTCTTTTCCCAGGACTGGGACTCAGAGCGGTTTCACAGCATTAAAAACAGTACAATTAAAACATTTTTAAAAAAATGGTCCAATATCCTAGCCTGTCCTTATAATAATTCCTTAAACGCCTGTGTGAACAGGTAGGTCTTCACCTGCCGGTGGAAAGCCATCAAGGAAGGAGCCATTCTGATCTCCCTGGGCAGAGAGTTTCAGAGTCTAGGGGCAGCCACCGAGAAGGCTCTCTCTCGCATTCCCACCAACCATGTTTGTGATGATGTTGGGACGGAGAGAAGGGCTTCTCCAGAGGATCTCAGACTCTGGGCCCGTTCATACCAGGAGAAATGGTCTGTCAAATAGTGTGGACCTGAGCCATGTAGGGCTTTATAAGTGACAACTAGCACCTTGAATTGTGCCTGGAAACAAATTGACAGCCAATGTTGTATGGTCTCTGTAATTCTGCCCCTGTTAACAGCCTGGCAGCAGCTCTTTGAACCAGCTGAATTTTCCAAACACTTTTCAAATGCAGCCCCATGGAGAGCCCATTACAATAGTCCAAATAGGATGCAACCAAGACATGTACCACCATGGCCAGATCTGGATTCTCAAGGAATGGGTGCCATTGGCGCACAAGTTTTAAATGTGTGAAAGCACTCCTGGTCACAGGAGAGACCTGGGCCTACAAGTTCAAAGCTGAGTCCAAGAGTACTCCCACACTGCAAACCTGTGTCTTCAGAGGGAGTATGATCTCATCTAACACAGGCTGGATCCCTATTCCCTGATCTGCCTTCCGACTGACCAGAAGCACCTCTGTCATGTCTGGATTAAGCTTCAACTTGTTTGCCCACATCCAGTCCATTACTGAAGAGAGACACTGGTTTAGGACCAGGACAGCTTCCTTGGATTGAGGTGGCAAGGAGTGGTAGAGTTGAATGTCATCTGCATATTGATGGCACCACACTCCAAAACTCCGGACAACCTCCCCCAGCAGTTTCATGTATATGTTAAACAGCATAGGGGGCAACACAGAACCCTGTGGGACCACACAGTTGGGGTTGTGAGTTCAATACTAGCAAAAGGGCTCAAGCATGACTCAGGCTTGCATCCTTCCGAGGTCACTAAAATGAGTACCCAGCTTGTTGGGGGCAAGTAGTTTATAGTTGTAAACCTCTTAGTCACTGCTTAGGCACTATGAAGGGGTATATAAATGAAGCTGTTGATGCTGTTTTTACCTATAGAAACCACAATCTCTCAGCCAGCAGTGCCAGGAACCATCCTGGGTAGAGGTTTCTAAGGCTGTCACCCTGAACAGTAACTTCTCCGTGCTCTACCATGAACCTTTAGTAGTTGTAAGGGGCATTTCAGTAGATAAAACTTGTGAATGTTGTACTTTAGTGGTGTCACTACTACACTAGTGCAGTAACTCATGGTGTCACACACACACACACCCCATTGACCTTCTTCCATACTACACCATACAGAATCCTTGGGAAAGATTTTTGTACTAATTTGCTTACAAACAATAATTGACATATATCACTGCATGTAATCGCAAGTTGTGAAATAAACAACTAGCAAAATTAAATTTATTCCTTTAAGTTAATTTAAATTCCTTTAAATTATACACACAGAATGAATGCTTACCTATACATAATTTCATGTGGATAAAGTGAAAATTTGGTAAAAATGTGATGTTTCTAAAGAAATGTGGCTAAATGTTTAAAATTTTAAATTAAAAAAATACCCTGGGGCCTCTCCTTTCTCCTTCCGCTGAGCCTCACCCCATTTACATAATCTCTTCAACATTTTAAAGAGATACAGGTGAATGACACAGCCCATTTCTGCCAAAATGCAGACGCCTGAGGAGCAGTGGTGTCACCCCCCTTCGGATGTCACCGGGTGTGCACCGCAGCCCCCGTACTCTGCAGAGGATGCCACTGTTGTACCTTCTGAGATTTTTTTCTTCACCTGTTAAAGGCACCTGACTTCTGTTCTTTTTTTTCCCCAGTGGCCACTCTGATGGCTATACAGGGAGGGAATATATAGAGTAAAGGCAGGGCCAGGCCTACTGGCCTGTGAGAGTCTGTTTTCACTTGTCAGTGTAAGGGAGATGAAGGCAGAAACTAGTTCCTGAATAGTGAGAAATGAAGAGAGACTTTGGCTGCAGCTGCATGGCAGAAATAATCTCCTGGTACCACAACAAACTCCAGTTCCCAGAATTCCAGAGCAACCATAGCAGTTAAAGTGGTGTCAAGACAGATTATTTCTGCAGTGCAGATGAAGCCTTAGAATTTGGGAACATCTAGCAAACTTAATTTTTTTAAAAAAAATTGTAACTTCCAGGTCCTCCCAGCCACTTACCTCCCAAACAAGTAAGATTTTTCATGCTCTGCTTATCCCATTTGGTTGAAGGCTGCAGTACTCTGACAGCATTTATAAAGCAGCCATTGACATGAGAGAGCCAGTACTGCATTATGTCTTATTATGTCTTATACTTGGAAGTTGGGTACTAATTTTACCAACCTAGGAAAGAAGAGAAGGCTAAGTGAACCTTGGAGTCTTCCAGGATTGAACTTACGTTTTGGCTGCAGGACTGGCATTTAACCACTGTGCCACAAGAGCAGTGGTTGAATGATGATGATAGTGGTGGCATTGGTGTCATATACTGGGGTTTCGAAAGATACCATTTCAGATTTTTGCCTTCAGGCTTATTGTTGTTGTTGTTTAGCTGATGATAAAAACCAATATATCTATGAGAACACCACAGGAAGATTGCAAATGGTACACTATTCATGAGATTTGTAGGAAAAAATAAAGAGTAAAATGAGGGTAAACACATGCAACCCTAGAGAGAAGACAAAATATGATTTCTTTCAGAGATATCAATTTAGGGCTGTTTCATATTACACTTATAGCACTATGATTCCACTTTAATTACTCTGATTCCATCCTGTGGAATCATGGGGATTGTAGTTTGATCAGAGGCACCAGAGGATTTCTCTAGTTAAGTATTCTGAGTATGCCTTCCTAAACTGTGAATCCTAGGATTCTGTAGGATGGAAACGTGGCAAAGTGGAATACTGCACTGTAATTATGTAGTGTAATCAGAAGATATTCTAATTTATTTTAACTTTTTATCCTATGTTTTTGTTTTTTGTTTTTTGCAGAATAAATGCATAAACCAGGTCATATATCAGGTGGTCTGTGCTACCAGCCAACAAATGTTTGTCACTGAGCACAGAAAATGTGCTCTTGCTTTTCACCAGGGTATGGTTTGTAAGAGTTAAGATAAATTGATATGATGACTCAGGTTTTTTGGGTCAATTTTTGGGTCAATTTATAGATTTATACATGAGTATATACAGTATGCCCCTAACTGGTGACTGGGTAAAAACAATCCATACTGACTCACCGAGCTTCCTTGCTCACCAAAAATGTTAGTCATTTTTATACTACATATATTTGCTTTTTTGTTGTTATATGTTTTTTAATTAAAAACAAAGGTCAATAAACTATTGCTTTTAGTCTTCATCTTGCAATGAAAATTCATGTGTTTAGGCGGGCCTCACTGGTGGTGGCATATCATATCTGGGGTGCCATCAACATTCCTGAGCCAGTAGCATTTAGTCTTTTTTGTCTAGGTGATTTCAACAGGACAGTCCCTTAAAATATTATTCATATTACTATTATTTATTATATTTCTGCCTTAGTTGGAAATGTCTTGAAGACACATAGCAATAACAACAATAAGGGATACCTATGACTTCAAACTGGGATTGGAGAACCTGTGCCTCTTTGGATGTTGCATGCCCCCAAATTATACAACTTGCATAATCAGCCCTGCTTTAAATGCATTAAGAAGCTTGGCAAAATTCGTGTGAGTGCTTAGTGGCTGTTCCAGTAGAATGGAGGTGTCTTTTAGAGTTTGAAAAACTCTGTCCAGCATATTGCTTTTAAAACATACTTTCTCAGCAAATGTTTCATAAAACAAGACATGTAGGATCAGATTTCTGTCTCCTTCCTCTACAAAAATGTGGCACGTATTGGTGTTTGGGACAAGGGAGGAATAGAATCACATAGGAACCTATTTTTAATAGCCTGAACTAAATGCGGTTGCTTTTGGTCAAAAACATTTGTGGTCTCTCTCTCTTTCTCCCCCCCCCCCCCCATGCACACATACATACATATAATTGTGCTACCTTTTAAAATATGAATGATGTTTAAAATATGAATAAAACTCCAACCTACAATATGGAAAAAGCAGAGTAACCACTTTTTGACATCAAAGAAGACAGTGAAATGAGCCGCTGGAAGAATGTGACTACCTTTCCAACTTCCTTACAGAAATGTGACTTGGCCCATATTTCAACCATTCTTTAAACCCAAACCGCCCCCAACCTATCCTATATGATCAAATACAGAGTTAAACAGGAAATACCAATAATGTTATGGGAGGCACCATCAGTGTAGTCTAGATTAGTGTTTTTCCTACACCATAAAAGCCACAGAACTCTGGCCATTCAATACATGGTGTGTAATCCAAAGGAAGTCAGACACATACAATTTTGTTAAAAGTCCTGTTAAAGCATGAAGCTCTGGGCTCAAGTCATATCATGGGAACCTTTGTGTTAAAAGCACATTTTCTTGGACTGGATTTTGTTTTGAAACTAACTTTTAAAAAAATCCAGCTTGAGGAAGAGTTGCTTGGAACTTGAAAATTCCACACGTTGCATATTTAACGTATTATCTGTTAATACAGTTAAGATACTTTCTAATGGGCCAGTGTAGCAATCTGCTATTGTTTACATTGTTCATAGAACAAGTGATATTTACATGCCGTTCCTTTCTGCGTTAAAAGTAACTTAATTGAAATCAGTGTGGAGGAGAGAGCAGAATTTATGACTGGATCCCCTAGTAGATTTCCGAGCAATTTGCAGTAGATAAGCATGGATTTCTCATTCTTGGCTGTTTAAGAAAAGCAACAATATGACTCAATTCACAGTCTAAATTATGGTGCAGGAAAGAAGGATGACTGGAAATAAGGAGCAGCAGATTAAGACATGAAAAGTCTATGAAGTTCCTTCACTATTGTGATATAAATCTTGGTTTTAGAATTCTTTAATTTCAAGACTATCTAAGAGAAAAAACAACAACAATCTGTGTCCTTTGCAACATGGACCATGAGGTTATAGTAAAAAGTGAGATGGACTCTGCAGGTTTTAACGGTGCCCACGTGTCAATAAAAGATTACTTGCTTTTGATAATGCTACATCCATGTACTGCTTCAAATATCTCAAATATACAGCTGCTATATACAGCTTGATATGTCTCAATGATGCTAGGGGATACAGGGGCGGTCCATAGTCGCCCCTTCAAGCGGCGAGATGAGGCCTAGGCTGCCGCACGGGCAGCCCCGAGGCCTCATCTCACTGCTTTTGGAGGCCGCGGGGAACCGGCAAACTGCACCCCACTTCCCTCGGCGGGGCTGAAGGGAGGAAGGGGCCGCCGCTGCGGCCCCTTTCTCCCTGGGTCTTTGCTGCGGCCATTTAAAGGCCGCGGCAAAGACCCGCCGCAAAGAGCTCTTGCGCAAAGAGATGGAGCTCTTTTTTTGCGGCGCGGGAAGGGCGTGATTGGTGCCCTCCCGCGCCGCAAAAGCATCACAACGTGCGCAGTGTGTCAAAACGCTGCGCACGTGATGACGCCTTTGCGACGCCTCCGTATGGACAAAGCCATCTTTAAATGGCAGCGTCCATACGCTTTAGGGTTAGGGAGGGTGTAAACGCTACGCCCTCCCTAACCCTAAAGACGGGCTTTTTAGCCCTAAACGCGCATTTTTTTGCCCGTCTAAAATGGGCCAGAGTGTTTCAAAAAGAATGGTGCAGAACCAAATAAGAACAGCTTTACTTTTGCCTCATTCTTTTTGAATGACTCATTATTAATGTGGGCAGCCTGGAGATGCTTTATTCTCCACTGTATCTGGTGCAACATTCATTAATAGTTGTTCTTGTAACACTTCTTTCCATTTCACTTCAATATATAGGATACCTCCATCTAAGCTGTTGAGCTGCCTGGTGTATTTACCATCTATACTCAACTATATGTTGACCTCATGTATAAGTCAAGGGTAGATTTTGGAGGCAAAATTATGGATTTTGGTTGAGGGTAAAAGTTAGTGGCATTTAGCAAAGGATCTAAAGGATGAAGCAAAGTAAAACGATGCCAGAGAACGTATAAAATCCCAGGAGGCATAACTGTTTGTGCTCACACTAAAGGCTAGTTGGATGCAAGAGTAGAGGAGGGGGGGGGATCAGTGCTTCCAGGACAGATTACACTTGTGCTTTTCACCAGGAGATGGTTCCTTTTTAAAGAAATAAGCATTAAATTATGGCACTAGCATTGACTCTTGGATTAGTCGACACTGTTTTTTTAACTCAGTTTTTTTGGGTCAAGTTTTTGATTAAAATTTCTAGACTTATCTGTGAGTATTTATACCATGTAAAATGCCAACAAGTTCCATATAGGCATCTTGTAATGAAAGAGACTGTTTGGTGTCTCCAGAAGTAGGTTAATACATTTTAATTCAGGCAGGCCTTTGCTATGTAGTCTGTTATTAAGGGGAGGTTTAATCGGTGGGTGCTGGGTGCTGATGTTGTTGTTGTTGCTTTCACTTGTATTTTAATTTACAGTACTCCCTCCATATTCATGGATTTGACATGAGCAGATTTCAGCATCCATGCATGGCAAGCCTGTGTGTGTGTGTGTTTGTGACAGCAGGGGCAGAGGAGGAGGAGGGAGGGAGGAAGAAGAGGAAAAACAGGAAGAGACATGGGAGTAGTAATGGGAGGGGGAAGAGTAAAGGAGGAGGAGGAGGAACAAGATGTAGCCCCCTGCTGCCAACAGCCGGGCCACGTGGCTGTGGCACCATTGACTACTATTGGACTTGAGCATCCACGAATTTGGTATCCACAGGGTGGGTCTAGAATGGATCCCCCATGGATACCGAGGGCCCATTGTATTAGCACCTGCACTTTTGTTTTCAATTAAGATTTTATTTTTAATTCAGATTTTTTTAAAACTGTAAGCAGAAAGGCAGATTTACATATAATAAACATATAAATAAAGCAACTTTGATGGTAGCACTAATTGCATAATTTCATAAATAGCCCACATAGTGTCCTCACTAGTCTTGGACTAAAACTCCAATAATCCTATCCAGCAGGATTATCAGGCATGCTGGGAATTGCAGTCTAATAACCTAAAGGCACAGGATTGAGGAGGCTGTTTTACATAGTACTGAACTGGGCTGGGGTCACTAATTTAGCTCTTGGGGTACAATGAGGGCATTGCCCCCAAAGTAGGATTCTGCCCTCCAAGTGAAAATTTCTTTCATCCTCCAAATTCCTAGCATTGCAGACACTGGCAATTATTCATGCGTAGAACTTGGATGTTTGTTGTGATCATATTCTATTGGTCACATTGCCTGCCCCTTTTCTTTGGATGCCTAAACTTTATTTCTCAATGGAACTTTTAAATTACTGCAATTTGTGGAGTGAAGGGAAAGTTCACTGTGGTAGAATTCTTATTTGAGAGACAAAGGCTCCCCCCCTTTGCCCTCGATAGAGTCCTGGATGGAATAATTTTTTTTAAGTCAGAAGAGATTTTTATTTTATTTTATTTACTGGGGGTGCTACTGTATTATTTACATACTTCAAAAGTTACAACAATCAAAACAGAAAAAAATATGATTTAATCTGCATTATGTTATAGTTTAATTGTTTATTAATTAACCCTCTTGTTAATCTTATTAGTTGTGTTTACATAGTTCATGAATGTCTGTTGGCTCGCTGCTTGTATATTGGTCTAGCTATATCACCAGTCAGATCCTTCCAAGATCCTGCAAAGCTGACTTACTAGAAAACAACTTCTTTCCACCAGGTCTTTTTCTATATGTATTCATACAGTATTCATACAGTACCGGACACAATGGTACCTTTAATCCTGTAAATATTATTTTAATCTATTAGTATCCAGATCATATGAATAGTATTTATATTGGCTGAGTCTATTCCCATCTTTCCCTCCTCCTCCTCCTCCTCCTCCTCCTCCTCCTCCTCCTCTTCTTCCTTTTAATCTGGAGCAAAATTTCCCTTTAACAACATTTCACAAAGGGGGAAACACAGTGAGTAATGCATATCCCCTCCTACAGCTCTTTAATTAGCACTCGCATATACTTGTCTCGACAGCTTATGTAGGTGGAAAATATAAGCTGTTTAATATAAATATATTGTGCTCTAGCGAACGGGGCATATAGAATTGCCTGTGGAGCAGAAGAAAAGTGTCCATTTGGAAGTGTCCTGATTTATGCTTGCTTGATCTATCTTGTCTTTTAATGCCCCCAAAAGGCACCATGAGCCAAAGAGTTCAGATGTCCTCTCTGTTTCACACTGGCTGAGTGTGCTAACAGACAAGGGTTTAAAATGCTTACCACATCCTTTCTAGTTCCTGTGTGCACACAACTGATGGCTAACTACAGTATGCATTTCTGCATACACAAATAACTGTCTCAGGGGAGGAGGCATGAGGCAAGATGCATTAGTAGAATATAATTTATGGAAGGGGGAGGAATGTGTCAATGGGACACAAATGCATATTTTCTTCTTTACCAACATCAATAATATCTGGCGTTATTTGCTCCAGTATTTCAGTTGACAAGTAGGTGGAGTTGAAAGGCCAGATATCTTATCACCACTGTGAGAACCTAAGGTTTTATCTTTTTAAAAGGGGGATTGTGATTCTGTGAAACTGAAGGACTTACTGAAATGAAGGGGAGCTTAATTTTGGCTTCATCAGGCTCTGGGCTGAATGAATGTTAGCAGGAGAAGAGCCGCTGTCTCAGGTAGAAGGTTTTGTGTGTCATGAAACTTTCATGATGAAAGAGGAGCAAATCATTTATTTGAATTTTTTTTTAACTGCTAGGGATGGGGAGAGGGGCTTATGTGATTTTCTTCCTCCTGTGCCAAAATAACTTGTCTAGTTTGGGGTATTGTCCATCTGGTGAAATGGTGTAGTGGTTTGCGCATTGGACTATGACTCTGAAGGCCAGGGGTTGAATTCCAGCACACCCATGTGCTGGGACTTGTCACTGGATTACAAGCCACACTCTCTCATCCTCAGAGGGTGGCAAAGTTTCTCTGAAAGAAACGTGCTAAGAAAACCCCATGATAGTTCACCTTAGGGTCACATAAGTCAGAAACAACTTGAAGACACAAAACAACAACAATTTGGGTACTTTAGGACCCATATTGAGAGAAAGGCAGAATATTAATCAAACAAACAAATAAATACATATATAGTACAATTTGCTGTTCTATCATCCTTAAGAAGTAGATTGTTTTGGGATGGCCCTGATGCTACTTTTTTCACATGAGTTTTTAGAGATATCTTGAAATGGAATGTTATTCGATAGCACAGTTGCTATAAGATGGGAAAAAATAAATATTTTAAAATCAGAAAATGATTTCAAACTTAAATGACATGAGTAGTATGTATGGAAAATATTCTTTACTCTTGGAAGTTGGAAAACATTGCCATTGTTATTTTATTATGTTTATATCTTACTGTTAAGGAACCTAAGGCGGGGTACCTGTTTCTACACCATGTTTTCTCTATATATTACCCCTGTGTGGTAGGTTTGATGGAAAGATAGTTATTGGCCCAAGGGCACCCTGGAAGGTTCATGTCTGAATTGGGAGTTGAACCTGTACTTCTAATATGACACAGTTGTGCTCTCAGATCAGGGTTAGTTTTACCATAAGGTAAAGTGAAATAGAAACTTCAGACCATTTCTGCAGTGGAGATGGAGCCTTAGATGTCCAACAGAACTTGAAGAAAACATGGAATCCAGAATAAGTAGAACAAAACCAAACTATTATTTATTTCATTTGTATGCTGCCTACTGAATACATCACTGTATAAACCAAAAAAATGTAGTTAAAAATCGACCCCCCCCCCAAAAAAAACTGAGTAATAATAATAATAATTTATAGCCCACCCCTCTGAGCAAAGAATTGGGGCCGAGTACAACAAGATTAAAGCAGCACAAATTTAAAATAGAACAATCCACCCCAAGTCCCACCCCTTAAAATAAGATTTAATTAGATGAGAATTAAAAACAAATGTAAGACTACAGAAAAACATCATAAAAACAAAATAAATAGGTGAATAGGTGATGGGCAAGAAAACTGGGAAAGAAATTGCAACAATGGGTAGACTTTTCCACTGGTCAATGTATTCACTGTACTTTTATTTAAAAAAGGAACCATCCTCTGGTGAAAGGCAAGTGTGAAATCTGTCCTGGAAGCACTGATTCTCCTCTACTCTCTCATCCATCAAGCCTTTAGTGGGAGCACAAATACTTCTGCCTACTGGAATTTTGTATGTTATTTGGTTTTGTTTTTCTTTGCTTCATCCTTTAGATCCTTTGTTACATGCCCCTAGGTTTTATCTTTGACTTTTACACAGGTCATATCAAAATGTTGGTCCCCAAATCTGCCCTCGACTTATACATGAGGTCGATTTACAGTTGAGTATATATGGTAAACATCTTAGCAGTAAAATTGTTAACCATTAAAAATTACCACATTAAAGACAAAATCATTTAAAAGACAGTAAAAAGTTAATAAATCCATAAATAAAACACACATCACATTAAGAAGCTTCCCTGCATAAACATTGAAAGCATCCTTAAACAAAAAGGCCTGGAAGCAAGTAATATGAATTTATCAGTTTAATTTTGGTTTTAGAAAAAGATAAATAAAATGTCCCTCAAATCTGTAGTATTCCCATAAACAAATATACCACCAAACATATGAATCCAAGAAGGATGAAAAGCATAACCAAAAGCCCTGGAGTAGGGATGTGAATCTTTGTAAATTTCATTATTCCAGGCAGGAATGAATAATTTTGCCATTTTAATCCTTGCCATAAAAAAGTTGTTGAAAATTGTGCTATTTTCAATAACTATTCTCAGTTTGGGACTTATTCTGTGTGAGAAATGCTTCTAGTTTTTTAGTGCAGAAAATAGCATTTTCTGTGCAGAGAACAACATTGTTATCTTCTGTGCAAAAAATACTATATTCTGTGCAGGAAACATGTTTTCTGCACAGAAAATGCTATTTTAGGGACAAACACTCATGCATATTTTTCTCACAGAAGAAAAAGTACACTGCCAGGATTCTTTCCCAATTTAGGATTCTCCTTTCCAAGATTTCTCAACATTTGAGAAACCAATTTTACAATCATGTTTTTATTTATTTATTTATTTCAAATGTTGTCTTCACATCTGGTTAAAAGCAGCACAGTTACCTGGAATATATTACTTTGAGGGAAAGAGTAATGCAAGTGAGATTTAGACTGCTGCCACACTGCTGAACTAATGCAGTTTTACGCCATGAGTTAACTTGGTGTCAAACTGCGTTAATTCTGCAATGTAGATGGAGCACAAGTTACATTTCAGAAGTAACATCTACCAGTGAAAATTCAGCTACTTCATTCATTGCAATAAACAGTGTTTTCTAGTTATGTTTTCAAGTTTTTGAGGGCACTTTGACAGAAATTTTTCAGGTTTTATGCCATTCTCTTATCTGCCCTCAGGGTTATCAATGACAAGTTGTGAAAAAGGAAGAAATAATACTTGCATTGGCATTAGTAACTTTTTAAACATTGCAATGAATAAAAACCGTGAATTATTTATTTTCAAAAAACATTAAATGGGGGAGAATTACTTTTTAAAAGTGAGGTCCCAACCTGAGAGAATACTTTAATGGACTGGAGCATGGTAGGAGAGCAATCCACAAAAAGTGATCTGCCATCAGGATGGCTGTCTCATGCTGCAGCATGAAGCAATCTGCTTCAGGTGACAGCGGAAGTCAGGAATTGATGTGGAAATAGTGTTGCAAGACTTTTTGAAGTTATGCCCCTTACAGCAGAAAAAAGAAGGGGGAAATTGGGACTCTCAGGCAATAACATGTCTTGGGGCTGTACAGTCAGGCAAAATAGCTGCAATTTAGCACCAGCAAAACCCCACATTTATTTAAATGTTTGTGTATGTGGACCTAATGGTATCAGACCCCTTCTGATGTTGGAAGTTAAGCAGAGTCAGCTCTGGGTAGTACTTGGATGGGAGACCACCAATGAATACCAGGTGCTGCAGGCTATATTCCAGAGGAGGTAGCTGACAAAATCACCTTTGAATATTCCTTGCCTAAGTAAACATAAGAAATTCATGGGGTTGTCATAAATTGCCAGGCAACTTGAAGGCACACATACACACACACGTGTGTGTGTGTGTAAAAGGGTGGTCTTCTCATTTTCCTGCAGTGTATGAAGGAGAGAACCCAAGGCAAGGTAGTCTTGTGGCATGAAATGAATCAGCTTCCTATGGCATTAAGACATGGTATGTTAGTATCAACAAACAGTGTAAGAACTTTGTGCCTTTTGCTCACTTTTTCAAAAAAATAAATAAAATAAAACATACAAAATACTATTTAATGGGTGTTACGACAGAATGTGCCTCTTTGCAGGACCAGGGAAATTCAGAATCTAGGAAGACTGCCAAAAAAGCCTAGGTGGCAAATATGAAGGATTTCTCTGTAATATATTTGAGTGCAGTGCCTGTACTCAGGTGTCTAGTTCATGGATCGCTTGCTTCTGCAGCAGCTAAAGATGCTGTGGCTGTTCTCCTAGGATGAGAGGGCACAATGGTCCTAAAAGAGGACAACACCTTTTATAGAGCATGACAACCGGCATCGGACTCTTCAAAGGAGCCCTATGCATTATGCACGGGTAATACAACTGAATTTGCACTGACTGGGATAAGTGCTTGACTCTGGAAGGTCAAAAGACATCTGCCCTGAAGACAGATGAATAAGGGATTAATGACTGAATCTTACCACTAGGGGGCTTAGTGGGCACAATATTTTGGTACGCTCTTGGTACAGTTTATGATTTTTCAAAAGGGAAATGTAGCAACAGGGATGTCTGAGAATAACACGAATGTGCCATGCCAAGCGGGTGACAAACTTTTCTTGTTGCTCTCCTTTACTGGAAAGCATATCAGACGCTAATTCAAAATATTTATCTGAATATGTTTTTGTTGAATCTTTCCCTATTACAACAGTGACATATTGTATCTTATTTCACAGAGCATTCTTTCACAGGAACCATCCGATACAAGAACTCAGTACTACAGCCAGGCTCCTTCCATCTGGACTCTGCAAGAAAGGCATTCTGTTAGGTTTATGTGCATTAAGATGGTGTGTGTGTGTGTGTGTGTGTTTTTCTATTAATGGTTTTCATACCGTAGCACTATTCCATTGATTCCCGGCATATAAATAAATCGTATTATGGACACGGCTAGTTGGCATGTCCAATAAGTCATAAGCATTTTGCCAGTGTCGCTGCCATCTGTAAAATGAGCACAGCTTGGAAGCATTTCTTTTTGGACCCAAACTCCCAGAGCACACCATGCTTGGGAATTTTGGAAGTTGTCATCCAGAAAATTAAAGTTTCCAATCTCTGGCAATGAACGAGTGGATTGCATATTTCAGTGTTTTCTCGCCTCTTAAAAAATGTATTTCTCCATGTAGAATAAGAGTATTTGGGGAAACAGATTCAGCCTAGCCTTGTTCTGTTCTGCTTTCCCTGCGTGCCGTGAGGCTTCCACACACCCCTTTCCTGCTCTCACGAGGGTGGGAATAGACATCTGCAGGCTGAAATTATACACTCTGGAACAGCTTTATCACTTGAACCGCTTGCGTTTTTTAAACTGGCCCTAAGGCAGTCTCTTTACAAACAGGAATCTGCATTTCTGATGTGCCAGATGCAGGAGATCTGCATGGTACCTGACCAGGGCCCCGTTGCTTTGGGAAGGAGCCTGGTGCTGGTCAGACGCCTTGTTGACACGGCAGGAATACGAAGGAGAAGAAGTGTCAACATGTGGGTGCCTTGCACGATGCCATTCATGTCTAAACAGGAACCCTGTGTCATGTTCTCATTCCTCCCACTTGCACAACAATTAAAGATCTGCAGCTGTGGCCTAAAGGTGAATTCACATCTTCAGATGGCTGACATCAAAGCGATGCTGGAACTAACTCCTGAGAGCCAGGGCCGTGTGGCTTGGCATTGGCTCAAGGACCCCAGGTTCAAATCTCCATGCAGCAATGAAGCTCACTGGGTGGCCTTGGAACAGTCCTGCCCTCGCCATGGCCTAACCTACCCCACAGGCCTGGTAGGAGGAGGGAACGGGAGAACCCTACGGCTCAGATCCTCTTGGTTAGCCCCAACTAGAATAGGCCCATGTCTTCAGAATAGTGAATGACAAAGCAACACATAGGTAGGTCCCATTAGTTGAACAGGTCTACTTTGTTTGAAAGCACCTGAAAGGTTCAGGGCCATGGAGCTCCTTGGGGTATTGAATGTTTACTGTTCTAACTTCATCATTTTTCATGCATAACTTTGGTAAAAAAATCATACCGTTCACCCGAGGATTTTAGACAACAACCTCCGGTATTCTTCACTGCTTGCATTTCTGGCCAGGGTTAATGGGATTTGCAGTGGAACGACATATGATTCCCACCTCTGATATATAGCTGTGTCAAGAGCAAGGAGGGAGACCGATGAAGATTTGCTGTATGGAAGTCTTCCTTCTGAATACCAGTGCATTCCAGTCAAATGTCAGAATATGGTTTGTGAAGGCAGCACCAGTTCTGCTGTACCGTGAGGGACTGCCTTCAGGTGGCACCACGAAGGAGGAAGAAATGAAGGCAGAATTGAAGAGAGGAGTGCTACTAAAATGCCGCTCTTTGAGGAACGCGTTGTCATGACTGGCAAACATTTTTATCATGCGCACTCACCTAACGTGCCTCAACTTCTCAGGTTCAGCACAGCTGCATTGAAAAGCAGAAGGGCCTTGTGTTTGGGGTGTCACAGGCCCGGCTGAAAAGGACAGCAACTTAAGACTAATTGCTGTAGGGGCACATTTTCAAAGGCCCAAATGACTCTTTAGTTTGATTCTGCAAAGCGCTTTGCTGGTTTCATGCTCCGTCAGGTTCAGGCTATCTGAGGCGTTTCAATTCCATTAGAAGTCAGCACTAAACATGCACTGAAGTGTCATGTTTGCTTTTCAAAATCTGTCCCTTAATCTTCTTCTGGAGCAGAAAGCAAAAAAGAGAGAGAGAGGGAAATCCTTTTACCAAATGGAGAAATTGGATATTCTCCGTCCTGGGTACCTTAGGTTTTAACTTGGTGCTAAATTAGTTTCTTTTTTAGTTGGCTGTAAAACACTGATGGGATGTCATCATGATTAACTGTAGGATCCTCTCTTCTCTTGAAATTAATTTAAATGGTACCAACAAGGAACAAGAACAACACGGCGCCATAATGTTAACAGCCTGATCCCTAAACACAGTTTTGGTAAGAAGTAAATCCTGCATTGATTTTAATGGGGGCAGTTATTCAAAAAAGCCTGTTCCCTTCTCTCCATCCTCAGTTAACTTTAATAGTGTGGAGGCACCTCTACATCTCAGTCTTGTAATGTGTGTTGAACTGTTTGAAACTATAAGAAACCTCAGTAGGATGTTCAGGCTGTGTGTGACCTTCCTGGGTTTCCTCTTCGCTTCCCCATGAAGTAAAATGTAATCTCACAGAGAGACTGCAGAGTTTACAGAAGCTGGTCAGGTTTGCATTCTGTGGATGTCTTCTACACAACCCGGACCACACACTTACACTGTTAGTTGTACCAGGTGTTTGCAAGTTATTTTTCTTAAACTACAACTCCTAGACACCCCCCCCCCCCATCACCATAGCTAGCTGGGCGCTGCAGTCCATTAAAACAAATTAACTTTTGCATCCTCTGGTTTTAATACTTAAAAAGGATGAAGATTACAGCCAAAGAAGAAGGCTGGTTTAGCAACCGTTTTAATCTTCCATGTATTAAGTACCTTTGTATGTTTCTTTTCTCCCTGGAGCTCAGAAGAGCATTTTGCTTCACACCAGCCCTTTGAGGTAGGCTGACCACCACCAACCAATGAGGAAATTCACTTTTAACAATTGTGTCCAAACAGTTGTGAATTCTGTTTTAAGGAAAGAGAGGGGGGGGGGAAGAGATATGATGTATATTTGTATTTGTATTTTATCTTTGTAAGCCGCTCTGATTGTTTCCACAAAAAGTGGGGTAGAAATTAAAAGTTTTATTTATGATTTTAATTGATTTTATGAACCTCTCCCCCAAGTCATCATCACCCTTTTGGAAGGCTTCCACAAAGTCTTGGTCATGCTGAGGGCGTGCTTTCCTATAATCAATAAAGGAGTCAACAAGCCACAGCTCCCAGAATTCCACAGCCTGGAGCCATGGCAGATTATCAGTGAGGTCAAACCGGATCCTTTCTGCAGTGCAGAAGCAGCTAAAGGGGGGTCCTTGAAAGGATAGTCCTAAAAGGAAGGCCCTCAGGGGGTCTCACAACAACGGATCAGGTTGACTTCAGAGTAAACCCAGGAGGACTGCAATTCAAGGCAACAAAACCATCCCTTGAAAGGGCTCCTCCTCTCTCTCTCTTTCTCTGAATGGCCATCGAGCAGAAAGGGAAACTTTGGAAAGATGATGAACCCCCATAGTCTCGAAAAATGGCTCAGTCAAGGGTCTTTATTGCCTCAGCATGGCTTTGGAGAGCCTTTATGCGCAAGGAAAAAAAGTCCCCTCATAATAACCTCAGAGTGGAGGTTATTATGCCCCAATGGCTTGATTATTATTATTATTAGGTCTCTATTTATTTATTTATTAAAAAAGGTTGCCGCCCTTTCCTCCTCGCCTCCCAGTTTCTCAAAAGTCTGGTGGTTTCTGAGGCGTGGCGCCCTTTTGGGGAGATTTGGGGAGTTTGTGTGGGTCACTTCTTGGGTCTCTGTCCAAGTTGTTCCCGACTTCCAGCGAAAAAAAACTATCTTTTTATCTATCGATCGATCTATCTATAAAGTATATAGATATAAAAGTATATCTATATAGTATTCTATATAGACTATATATATATATCTGTATATATATATAGTGTGTGTGTATATATATATATCTAAAAATATAGTATATTCCTATATATAGTATATTTATATACATATGATATATATATCCATATCTAAAGATATAATATATTTTTATATATAGTGTGTGTGTGTATATATATATATATATATATATATGGTATGTATCTTATATAGCTATATTTAAAGATACAGTATATTTCTATACATAGTATATATATATATATATATATATATCTGTATATGGTATATATATATATATATCCATATCTAAACATATAGTATATTTCTATATATATATATATATATGCATATGGTATGTATCTTATATAGCTATATTTAAAGATACAGTATATTTCTATACATAGTATATATATATATATATATCTGTATATATATATATATCTCCATATCTAAACATATAGTATATATATATATATATATATGCATATGGTAGGTATCTTATATAGCTATATTTAAAGATACAGTATATTTCTATACATAGTATATATATATATATATATATCTGTATATATATATATATCTCCATATCTAAACATATAGTGTATATATATATATATATATATATATGCATATGGTAGGTATCTTATATAGCTATATTTAAAGATACAGTATATTTCTATACATAGTGTGTGTGTGTGTGTGTATATATATATATGTATATGGTGTATATATATAAAGATATAGTATATTTCTATATATGTAGTGTGGGTATATATCTATATCTATATATATCTGCCTATGGTATGTCTCTTGTATAGCTCTCTTTAAAGAGTTGGTATCTTTCTGCAGGGCGTTTCTGCTAAAGTATATATACAGTACCTAAAAGTCCAGATGCTCAAGTGTCTGTATATGTTTTACCCCCATCCTCCTAATAGGACTATAGTTAATAGGTTGAAGCCAGTTTCCTTACCCAGAGGGGGTTTTCTTGGAGAGGGGCTTTTGCCAATATGGCTAGGCTCCGAGGCTGAGAGAGTGGAGGCATAACCCGCTTTGGTACCGCTTTTAACATTCTGTCTGGCTCAAGGGGGCTGCTATGGAATTCTGGGAGTTGGGAGTTTGTTGTGGGGGCCCAGAGCGGAGGAGGAGAAAACCCTCGGAGGAGTAGTAGTTTTTAGTCCTTTTTAGTCGCTTTTTAGTCCTTCTCAGGATGGAGGACGTTCGTTCCAGAACAGAAAAGAAAATGTAGGACGAATTAAAAAAAAAAAAGATAGAAATGTCCCAATTAGGGCTCTGGTCCGGCTCCGAATGGAGGACGCTCCAGGGAAACAAAAAAGGAGGACACGAGCCAAGAAAAACCCTCGTGGAAATGTCAATGCCTGCTCAGTCCTCCTCAGAATGGAGGACGTTAAATAAAATGGAGGACATATGACAAAACCCCTCCTCCCACATACGCATGGAAATAGAAATCCAGGCTTAGAATGGAGGACGTTTGGGGGAAATGGAGGACACGAGAAATTAAAGTTTTCTGAAAAAAACCCTTCTCGTATGAAATACGGGTCCGGGCTTCTTAGTCCTGTTTGGGATGGAGGACATTCGGGGGGAAATGGAGGACACGCCCCAGTGAAAAGCCAACAAACCCCATGCTTAGGGAATGGAGGGCACCCATGAAAAATGTAGGACATGTTTCTCACATTCGTCTCAGTCGGAATGTAAAGCGTAATTTACCAAAGAAAAGCTCAAAACTTTCTTTTTTAGTAAGAAATGTTAAAGTCCACGCTCTTTCTATCCAGTCCTTCTCAAAATGGAGGAGCCTTTTTTGGGAGAAATGCCTCCTGGAGGGAAGGCTGGGATGGAGGACAAGCCCTGGAAAATGGAGGGCGGCCGGAGTCGGGGCTAGAGAGAGAGAAAGACACACACAACTCACAACACACACAAGAGAGAGAGAAAGAGCGTATCTCCCGAGCCCCATGGTTTCCCTCAAAAGTCTCCTCTCTGGGTTTGTGTTGTGTTGTTGTGTCTCTCTTTGACAGCTGGGCGCAGGGTCTCGTCTCGTGGTTGTGTGTCCCTGTGTGTGTGTGGTGGTGTGTTTGTGTGGAAAAAAATCTCAAACTTTCCCACTTGGGCTCCCTCCCCACCTCCTCTTTCTCTCTCTCTCTCTCTCTCTCCACAGGACCAATAGTAGGCTCTTCTTCTTCTTCTTCTTCTGAGGAAGAAGGACAACACCGCCGGCAACAACAAGAGCAGCAGAAGGAAGGAAGGAAGGAAGGAAAGGAAAAAAGGAAAGAGAGGAAAGGGAAGCAGCAGCAGCACCGTTGTGTGGTTGTTGTTGTTGCTTCACTAGTTTCCGACCCTCCCCTTTTACCCCCAAAACCTGGAGAGAAGGACCAGAAAGACCCTTTTTGCAAACCTTTCCTCTCCCTCTCCTCCTCCTGAAGTTTGTGTGGGATTGGGAAGAAGAAGACCTGGCTGAGAGGGTTGTGTGTGTGTGTAAGTGTATAAGTGTGTGTGTGTGAGTGTGAGAGAGTCACCTGGTGAAAGACCAAAGGGAAGGGAAGGGGGCTGAAGAAAAGCCGGAGGAAGGAAGGAAAAGGAAAGGAAAGAAAAAGAAGAAGGGACGCCGCCGCCGCCGCCGCAGGAGCCCTTGACACAATGCCGAAATGGTAAGAAGTTTTATATTCCAGTTTTAAAACGACCCTTAACAACAACAAAACTTAAGACTACTACCACCTCTCTCTCTCTCTCTCTCTCTCTCTCAGTCTCTCAGTCTCTCTCTCTCCACCCTCTTTCCTTCTTCTCCTCCCTTTCTCTTCCAATGTAAGGAAGGCCAACACACGGTGCGTTTCTGACTAGGGAAAGGGGAGGGAGGACAACAACAACAACAACAACACACAACCTTTGAAGCGAAGAAGGAGTTAAGGGATGGGAGGGGGAAGAGGAGGAGGGGGAGCAACTGGGGATCCCCCCCCCCCTGTGTGTAGTATATGTGTGTGTTTGTGTGTGTGAGACTTCAGGGCAACTCAAGAAGACCCGACCAAAAAAGAAAAGAAAAGTTTGCCCAAAGTTGTTCGTTTTCTTTAAGGTTTTGTTGCGGGAGCATTTTGTGACAGGAGAAGAGATTTTCATCTCAGCCTCTTTCTCTTTCTCTCCTTCCTTCTTTCCATCTCTTCTTCTTCTTCTCTCTCTTCTTTTTTTCCTCCTTGCATCAAAAAAAGGTGAGGAGGGAAGAAGAAGAAGAAGACCCGTTTGTTTTCAAAAAAAGATTGAAAGAGGAGGAGGAAGAGCGAACGGGAGGAGCAAGGAATGAATGAGGATTGTCCTCAGAGAGAAAGAGAGAGGGAAAGAGAAAGAGGGAAGATGGGGGGCAGAAAGGAAAGCCCCCCCATTCCTCCCTCGAAAGGGGGGCGACCTAAGTCGGGGTTTTGCAAGGCAAAGTAGTGGAGGCGCCTTTTAAACAGCGGGAAATGGGAGGGAGAAGAAGCAGCTAAGGAGGCAGCAGTGGGAGGTGTGTGTGTGTCTGTAGTGTGTGTGATATGTGTGTGTTTCCTTGTGCGACTTTAGGGGGCCACAGGTGCTGCTGTTTGCACTTTGGCCTTTATTTTTGCCCCAGAAAGAAAAAAACCTCCCTAAACGAACTGGCCGGGGACTCAAAGAAAGCGCCCGAAAAGTAAAAGTGTATTAATCCTAGGAAAAGGCGCCATCCTTCATTCGCCATTCAGAGATACACACTGGAGAGGGAATCCGGTTTGGCAGCGCTTTAACTGAATTGGCTCAAGGCTATGGAATTCTGGGAGTTGGAGTTTGTTGTGGGGCCCAGAGCGGAGCTCCGCTCCGCTCTGGGCCCCACAACAAACTCCAACTCCCAGAATTCCATAGCCTTGAGCCCAAGGCAGTTAAAGCGCTACCAAACCGGGTTCCCTCTCCAGTGTGGATGCAGCCAGATGGGACACACACACAACAGTGGCTACAGTAACACTGGCAAGGAATTAAAAGTAGCTTCTTGAAAGCAGCCGGCAATTTACGGCCCTTCTCATATGTATATATATATATATATATATCTCCCCTAGAGTCCAAACGCTGTGAAATAGATGCTCAAAGGACATCATGTATAAAAAAAAAATAAATCCAAGTAGACCTAACATTAAAGTGTTTTAGGAGGGGGAAAGATATACATATATATGTATATGTATATGCTCCACAGTGGAAATGGCTTGCGAAGTTTTAAAGTCCCACAGCCGCCCTGTTAAAAATCCAGCATGTTTTCCTTTGCTATTAAGCAAAGGTGGACTTTGAGTATTGTTGTTTTTATTTTCCCTCCTTCATACAGGTCTCTCAATGTGCGACCCACAACGTTGCTGCTCTTCTGCAGTCAGCCATGACTCCTGGAAAAAAAAAAAGAGGGCTTATTTTCCATTTTTAAAATGAAACAGGAAGGAGGGGGAAGTGCTTGAATTTTAATAATTGAGGTCTGACAGTAATATTTCATAACCGTGGCCGATCAGCAGATTTTTTTTCTGGAGAAAGAGTGCGTTGCTAGAAAGCATGTAACTTTGTGTGCCCTTAGTTTTTGGTTCTTCTGTGGCTTGAGAAAAAAGGGCACATATGGAGACTGGGAAGGTGATGTTTGTTTGGAAACATCCCCCAAGTTTTCACTCCTGACCCTGTCTTGCAAAAGTTTTGGGTTTTTTTATTTTTCAGCTTTAAATTTTTAAAGCCGAGGGGTCACGACAAAACACTTTTGCACGTTTTACGTCAAGGAGCCTGCCTTTCATTTGATTCGCAGGTTTGGATGTTCGGTGTTAACTCACAGTGAGCTAAGTTTGACCCAGTATGCACAACACTTAACCCACACCGCGAAGGCATGTTTAAAAATGCTTTAGAAAAGTGTTGCTTTACCAAACGTTTACAGTGTAAGAAATGCAGCAGGCGCACATGTTGATTTCCAGTGAAGTGAACGGTTTCTATTCTTACAAGTATTCAGAGCTCGCTATCTCTGTGTGCGTTTCGCATAACCGGGGGGGAATGCAGCTCCATGAAAGAAAGTAGTAAAACTGCTGGATAAAAACAGGCCATATAGTACTACGATGTGTAAAGGCTAGCAGTTTTAATGCCCAGTCCAGTCCAGTCTTTTTCTCTCTTTTCTTTCTTTCTTGGTTCAGTCCTTTTACATAACATTTTGTCCCTCTCTCCCTCACTGTCAAGAGATGTTTCTGGTGGGTTGTGCAATTCCTGCAGTCCAAGAATGCCAATTTGCATTCCAGGAGTGTCATTCGATGACTTTTATCTGCACAACTCCAAGACTGGCCTAAACCTCTCCGGTTCGTTTGTCTTTGCCCTGTCAGGAGGAGCCAACGCTGTCTCTGGCCCCCCGCACCCCTTTCGTCCTGGCCTTTCCTCCAGAAATCTGCCTGGTTTAGACAACAAAAAGAAAAGCGGGGGGAAAAAACACACACACACAACCCACCCCCTTTTCATGTTTCATCCGTGGTCCCCTTGCTAAACTTGTCAGGAGCAGGATACGATTCACTTGGGGCCCAGCAGAATAAGAGCGAGATGAGGGGGTTAGGCGGTTCAATAAGCTCATGGACAGGTAGCGTGTGACATCCCAGGAGAGCTGGAGTTAATGAAGAACAGGTTCTCCATGCTCTGACCTGGGTCTGTCCCCACAGTTTTCTCATTTGATCTTTCCCAGCAAATTGATCTTTTCATGTATTTCTCCCTTCCTCTCTCTCTCTTTCTCTCTCTTTCATTCTTTTATGGCTTCCATGTTAGTCCTTACGAGACAGAAATTAGCAGAGCAATTTAACTTGGTTAACGCTATTCTTCAGAAAGCACATAGACACACACAGACATCTCAAAGTGGACAGTGGTCCCTATTCAAAAGGGGACCAGAGCAAATTCCTTTCTTGCTCAAACTGATATTTTCTTTAAAGTTACCGAAGTGGTAGCGCTTTAAGTTTTGTTTTGTTTTTTTTTGTCTGGTTGCTGGAAAAAAAAACCCACACCATTCTGGATCATCTCTCCCGTATTATATTGAACACATATCCTTTAAAAACAGGCAGACACGCGGAGCAGGAAAAAAGCAGCTCAGCAGTGTACAGTAGAGATTTCCTTTGGTATTTCACAGCTGAAGTTGCTTGTTAGAAATGATTTGCTGATCTATAATGAGCCTTTTACAGTTCTGGTAAGACATGCTAAATATCAATTGCGCATGCCAGATACATTATTTATAGCCTGCTAAATAATTGTAATTCCAGTGTATCCAGTACTTGAATACATAAGAGATTAAACAAGAAAAAAAAGTCCTTGCAGATACTCTTGTGTAAATATTATTTTAGTGAAAACAGAGTGAGAAATTTACTATCAGCATTTCCAGCCTTCTGTTAAAAAAAAGGAAAGGAAAGGAAAATTCTCTCTGAGCACTTTTGAAATCAAATGGCTCCTAACGTGTGCATTATTTATATAGCCCGTTTTTTTATATTACATGCACATCTTGGTTCTGAACGCATTTAGTTGCAAATATGTGTCCTGTTTTTGATATCAGTTAAAGTTATTTCCAAGTTGAGTAAGCTTTAGTACCAATTCTTGAAAAGTGGGCAGTTCCAGACCCCCCCCCCCCCGCAAGAATGACACAATATAAGGTTTCAACCTAGGCTTTCCTAAGTCAAGCGTGAATTGAAAGTGTTTAAATGAGATTTGTTTTAAATTGTACAATAAGTAATATTTACCTTTTACATTTTATAGCAGATGGTCCCATTTATCACCTGCATCTCACGCTTTGGTACCAGAAAGGCTGTTGAGTTAGAATCAAGAACACACGTGTATGTGTTTGGCAAAAAAAAAATAAAATAAAAAAAAATCTATAGATATGCAAAATATAATTCCTTAAAGTCTTTCTGAAGGGCTAGAAAGAGCATTCTGATTTTGTTATCAGTGCCAAAAAGTTTATAGTTTTAAAAATATTATGAACTACAAGTTATTTCTTTTAGTAAATTGAATATTTCTAATAGTTTTTGTTTTCTGGGTCACTGCAAGGCATATTAAATGCGGTATTTATGTTGTTTGTGTGGAATGTTCTGTTTTTATCTCCTAGAGGGCTTTTAAAAAACAAAACCAAACAACCCCAGACTCCTCTTTTTCACCACGTCACCCCCTTATTTTCCATATTTTCCAGAGAAGTTCGTTTCTTTATTTAATTGCAGAGCCAGGCATCTCTGAATCCTAATTTCCCTGATGCGAAAGGATTTCTCTAAAATGTTTTCCCTTACTAATTTGTCATTCTTAAAGTCCAAGTGACATTATCTTCTTAAATATCTTGCCACTGCTGTTTAAATACATACATATGAGTGTGGATATGTATGCATAGCTATACGGTCTGTCAAAATGACAAATAAATGGGTCTTGGAGGAAATCAGCCCTGAACTTTCCCTTGAAGTCACCATGACCAAACTGGGGCTATCATTCTTTGGTCATATCATGAGAGGATAAGACCCATTAGGAAAGAAGATTGTGGGGCTTTCTAGATTGGCAAAAAGAAGTGTCTTCATGGCTGCATGAAAGTGTAGCCTTTAGATGAGAAAAAGGGAAAGTGTGCCATGAAAATGCTTTTTTTGCGTTTTAGGGGAGAAGAAGCGCCTTTAAAAAGGTGCTGGTTTTCCCAGCTTCTTTTTTAAAAACTGTGGAACAGCACAGCTCCATCTAAAGGCTGCGGTGCAGCTGCTAAGCATTAAGGAAAAGGCAACTTCATGCCACACTTTCCTGCCAATCTAGAAAGCCCCAATGTTTGATATATTGGGAGGTGGTGCAAAAAAGGGGAGATTACATTATATGTGGGCAGATTCAATCAAGGAAGCCACAGCTCTGAGTTGCAAGATCTGAGAAGGGTTGTTGATGATCTGGGCTCTGAGAGGTCTCTCATTCATAGACTTGCCATAAGGTGAAGCTGAGCTGACAGCAGTTAACAATTTGTGTGTGTATACACACAAATTCACACACATATATATGTATACATACATATCAACTCCTGGAAAATAAAGACGTGTAAGAGAGACGAACCCATTAGTACTGTCGTTCCCGAGGGTGCTTCCAAGTACGGAATTTGGGGTGGAGATGTGTCGGCCTACAAGACCTTATCTTCAGGTTGCAATTTTCCTCCTTTTTCTCTGTTTCTTTCCTCCCCTAAATAAACAAGTAAACAGATCCTGTTAGGGAGGAAAAGATAGAACAGGTGCTAATGCCCTTGAAGGGCCCCAGAACTGTTTTAAGATGAATGTGTGAGTGTGTCAGCATTGGAAGGCAAGCTATTAACTTTGACGACTTGCAGGTACAGGTTGAGTATCCCTTATCCAGTATTCCAAAATACATCAAAATCCAAAACATTTTCACATAGGTGGCTGAGATAGTGACAACATTGCTTTCTGATGGTTCACTGTACACAAACTTTGTTTCATGTACAAAATTTAACTAAGAAAATAAAGGTGGCTTTCTTATTTCTAAATCTGAAAAATTAAAAAAAAATTGTGAAACTCAAAACGGTTCTGGTCCCAGTCATTTCAGATAAGGGACACTCAACCTGTATGCTTTTTTTTTTAACAACAATATATTTACAACAATGAAAAGAAATGATGTTACTTTAACCCAGTGGTCTTTATCATCATCATTGGGAAACAATCTGAATACCGTGGAAGCAATAGCAAAATAATCACAATTTAGTACTCTTCTAATTGGTAATTCCTGGGGGGGGGGGGGGTTCAACTTCTACAAGTATTTCAGTGGAACTTTAATGGCCTGAAAATTTCAGGGGGAGGAGGTTTAGCCCCTCAACCTTGGTTTTTTTTTGGGGGGGGGGTTCTGTCATTCCAGGATCCATGTTGGCCCTTTATAGACTGTGCTAGGTGCTGTTCATCTAGAAGTATCCCGGCTCATTTTAAAGAAGAAAAAGTGTGGCATAGCACAAGTGATCATAGTTAAGAGTGCAGTTATATCTATTACCTTTTATTTTGATGCCTGAATGGAGTTAGGATGGCTTAATAATAATAATAAATAATTATAAATTTTATTTATAACCTGCCCCTCTGACCAAGCAATCGGGGCAGGGTACAACAAAGTTTAAAACAGTTAGAGTTTAAAAATTATTACAACCCAATCTCAACCTCCAACTCCTTAAAATAGAATTAAATTAGCAAGGAATCAAAACAAAGCAAACAAATACAGACAATGTAAAATCATAAAACCCAGTGATTCTTTGGGCAACGTAGGTGGTGGCATCTATGTTCATAGGCTGGGAAGAAGCTGGGGAAACTAGGCATAGTTTGGAGCCAGGGAAAATTAAGCACTGTCCGGGCTTGTCCTTGTCCTCCATAGTCTGTAAAGACCATATCTGATGGGAATGCTCTTTTTCATTGGAGATCCTCAATGCTCTAAGGCGGATGAACTGGAAAGCTGCGACTGGAGGTTCTCATACTGTCAATAGGAAGCAGAATGACTTGAAACATGGCATTAAGATGTCAGGAAGAAACCATTCTTCAGATGGGTCTGAGGACACCATATCAAGTATGCCAACTCTGGCAAGAAAGGGTAGCTAATTCACCTCCCCCACTGCACTCAATGAACAGGGAAAGGGAGGAATTGAAAATGAAAGAAAATTGTACCTTTTGCCTTGAGTGGCATAACCCATCAGGGCTAGAAATGAGACAGGAGACTGGCCTTGTTTGTCTCTCAGCCCCACCCAGGTGCCTTTGTCCTCCCATTGAAAACAACATAGTGGGTCTAATAAGATCATCCTGATTGCAAAAAGACTGGTTGCCTTATTCTTTGCAAATTTACTTTGCAGATGTCCAGGTAAGTGTTTGCAGGACTGCTGCCTTAGGTGCAACACTAACATTGGCTGGTTTGTCCCTATGCTATCTTGTCTCTGTACAGCTTTGTGTACACTTTGTAAATGACAACTTAGTCACTGAAAGCCTTTTAAATAAATCACTTATCTTCAAATACCTTTTATTGTTATCACTACTAAACTTTCTAAAGTATCATTTTAAACACCCTGTGGTTCAGGGGGAAAAAGATAATTGTAGGAAGAAAAAAAAGAAGATGCCAGAATTGTTCTTTTATTTCTTGTCTGGGGTGTAGAACTTCAGACTGACGTTACAGATTTGATTGAACACAGCTTTCATTTATTGAAAGAGAAATCCCAGCACACACAGAAAAATTGCATATGATGGGAAAGACATCTAGCCTAATCTCTCTGATGTACTAGTTTTCTGTGTGCAGGGATTTTTCTCTTAGTTTAGAGCAGCATTCAGCCATGTGATCACTCATCTAAAGTCTGAAGTACTCTGTCCCAGACACAGGTTAATCATCTCAGTGAGAATTAATCTCAGTTATTATTATTATTTGGTACTTACTAGAACTCAAAGGACACCAAGCACTTTGCAGATTCTCATTTTATTTATTTACTTCAAAAAATGATAGCATTCCTTTAAGAGCAAATCCTTCCCAACTTAGTTTACATTAAAACTACATGCAATATTTCAGATATCAATAAAGCCAGTATCTGCAGTGAAAACATTACAACATTAAAGTGCTACAGTGTAGATCATAGCATGTTTGTTTATTTTTTTTTAATTTAAAAGAAAAATATATTTCAGTGTCCTTTTAAAATCCAGTAGAACGGGGCTCATGTAATGTACTCTGGGAGAAATACATGTTGCAAGCTAATGGAACTTTAAATGTTACTTCCGGAACTTAAAGTTTTATTTCATGGTCAGGAGAAGGAGGGACCCATCGGCATGAATGTCCCTCCAACACCACCTGAACTGAGAACAGCAACATCTTGACAAAATGCAGGCTTGTGACTAACATAGTCATAATTCTTTTTCACTGGTATGGTTTTTAACATCTTTATCTGATGAAGAAGCCAGTGGTACTGTACTTCCAAAGCTTGCAACATATATTTTGTGCATTTTGGTTGGTCCAATAAAGGTATCACTGTTTTGTGGATTTTGGATGTTGTTGTACTTTCGTTCATGGCAACCACAAATACCCCTGGATATACTTTTGAAAAGAATTCCATAGCCTTAGGGAGAAAGGTGTAAAGGTAATATTTCTTGAGCCTTGTTGTTGTCAGATTCTTTTGAGTTGACCTAAACTCATGGCAACCCCATGAATCAAACACCTTGAGGCCCCTCTGTCCTCAGCTGCTTAGGGCCATGGTTTCCTTGATTGAGCCTATCCATCTGGGGTCTGGTCTACCTCTCTTTCTACTGTACTGCCCTCCATTTTTCCTAGCATTATTGTCTTTTCTAATGAGCTGTGACTTATGATGTGGCCCAAGTATGACAGCCTCAATTTGATCATCCTGGCTTCCAGGGATATTTCAGGCTTGTTTTGTTCTAGGACACATTTGTTTGTCTTTTTTTGCTGTCCGTGGCTCTCTTAGCACTCTTCTCCAGCAGCACATCTTAAATGAATTGATTTTCTTTCTGTTGGTTTTCTTCATGATCCAGCTCTCTCATCCACGTACGGTGATGGGAAATATGATGGCTTGTGTTATATCTTTGCATTTATCATCTGGTCTAGTTCTTTCATAGCTGCACTTCCCAATTCTAGTCTATTTCTGATTTCTTGACTGAAATCCCTGTTCTGATCAATGTTTGAGCCAAGGTATGGGGAATGCTTAACTATTTCAATTTCCTTGTTGTCTAGATTGAATTTTTACATCTCCTCTATGATGTTTATTTTTGTTTTCTTAATGTAAGACTGTTGGGCCTATTAATCTCAGTGACAATCCTACAAGCAGGACCTTGATATCGAGGTAGACACAATTATGTAGGTGTAGCCAGATCTGTTAATAATTTGAGCCAAACCTTTGAGAGTTTTAAAGGTCACTGACAGAAATTTAAGTTGTGCCTCAAAACCTTGTTGGTCATATAGGGGTGGTACAGACTGCCCAAAAAGGGTGGTCTGGCGCCACCTTTTTAAGCGGTGCAACTGCGGCACAGCAGCTAGATGCTGCGGTGCAGTTGCACCATTAAAAAGGAGAGGGGAAACCATGCTTCTTTTTAGGTGCGCAGTTGTGGTGCAATTAAGTAAAAAAGCGCCACTTGCCACCTTTGCGCTGCTGCAACTGCGCAGCTCCGTGCGGAAGCTGTGCAGTTGCAGCGGCACCATTACATACACTGTCTAAACGGCATTACGTAAAGGTGCTGGCACCTTTACATAGTAGGGTTTGAGACTGTGCGAATGCTGCGCTCTCCCGAACCCTAATGGCGTTGCTTAGGTGCCTCTTCAAGCCCGTCTGTTTCAGGCCATAGTATCTTTTATGTTCTCTGACTGCTTCTTCCCCACCAGCACTAAACAGTTACTTGTAATTAGTTACCGTCAAATTAAGAAAAAGCTGCATTCTTTTGGAATTTATATGATGGTGTGGTTCTAGTACAACGTGTCTAGAATCTTGGATGTATTTTTTCAGATTTTGTGGTAGGATATGGTCAGTACCTCCTTTTGCAAGTGCACAAGAACAGCTGACAATAGCTTTGTCTCTGCAGCCATTGTTGTTCTGTGCTTTCAAGTCATTTCCAGTTTATGGTGACCCTAAGAGGAACCTGTCACAGCATTTTCTTGCCAAGATGTGTTTGGGGGGGGTGTCTTTTCCTACCTTTGAGACTGAGAGAGTGTGTCTTGCCCAAGTCACTCAGTGGGTTTTCATGGCCAAGTGGGGATTCATATCCTGGTCTTCAGTCATAGTCCAATGCTCATGCCATGCTAGCTGTCCTTCACCAGGAAAGTTGAATTCATTCACTCAATTTACTGTAATATAGTCACAATAATCATCCAGTATTACTGCAGTATAGCCACACTTACACTAATGCAATATAAATGTTATACTTGACATGGTTGAGAGCCAGTGTTGGACTAGGACTAGAGTATAATTACAGTATTTCCTGATCTGTGCTGATCCATGTTCGGCTTAAATAACAGCAATAACAGAGCATACCTTCTCTGAAGGTATCTGATCCATTGTTGAATCTCTCATAATTTTAGGAAGTTTCTCTTGCTGTGCAGCCTTTACCCATAGATTCTAGTCCTGTTGCCTGAGATCATCAAATAACAAGTTCTCCATCTTTTGCATGACAGCCTTTAAATATTTGAAGGCTACGATCATGTTTCCTCTTAATCTTCTCTTCTCCAGGCTAAATATAACTAACTTTTCCAACTGTTCATCATAGTAATTGGTTTCTAGGCCCCTTAACATCCTGATCACCCTCTTCTGGTCACCTTACCATCCTGTTCACCATTCTCTTTTGTCAGCAGTATTCTGGACACACTTCTTTAGTTGGAGTCTGAACAGAACTGATTAAACTATTCCAATTTGTGGTCTGGACACAACATGCTTCTGGATGCTTCTAATTTCAGCATAAGATTCAATTGTTGTTGTTTTTAACAGCTGCATCACACTTCTTGCATGGAAGCAAAATTCTACTGAAAAGTACAAGATTCTATTCCTAGCAAATATATGTAGTATACAGTTATAAAGTTTAAAAGATTACAGCTGCAATCATGTGTACTTACCTGAGATTATCTCAGTAGGATTTACCTCTGAGTAAATAAGCATATGATCAGGTAGCACAGCTGTAGCCTTCTAGATAGTACGGAATAAATTTCAGTGAAGCCAGTGCGATGTACTTTTGAGTAGACATGCTTAAGATTCATAGTTAATATTATGCAATTACTTTCTGTATCATCTTGATGTGGTTTAATTCCACCATACTTGTGATCTGATTGGTTTTCATGAAGGTTTTCAAAAAGGATTCTGTTGTTTAAAATATTTTAATTCATTAAAAAATCTTTATCCTTGTTTTTCTTTAAGAAACTCATGGAACTAGATAATTTTTGTGAAATGAATTATCAGCATAGCAGGAAAGTAATAATCAGAAGGTTTGCTCCAAAGTACCAAAGTGCTCATTTTTAAGTCAAAAGTTTTTCATATAGTTGTAAAATACAGCTTTTTTTTTGCAAAATATTACAGCCCCCCCCCCCCCCGCTCCAGGTCATTCTTGCTGATGATGTGGACTATTTTCAAAAAAAAAAGAAATGTGGATCAGGTGTTGTATAGATTGTGAATTACTATTAATTCTGAAACAAATACATAAGACATATTTTACTTTCAGTTGGAATATTACTTAATGACAGGGTTGCAACTTTTTTTAATTGTCAGGCAGGCCTTATTGTCCTGAATCTTGTGATTGTTATGTCTTTTTAATGGCTGCTTTTTAACGTTCAGTACAAAGATGTAACAGCACACAGAAAACATTTTTCCCTTTTTGTGACCTTACATTTGCCAAAGTGCTCCATGCTGGAATTCCTTTTCAGTATCTTTTTTCTTCCAGAGCCAGACATGTACCCAGACACAAAAGCCTCTGTGTATAGCAAGCTGTTTTAAATATTGTGACTTGCTGATGTGCTGTCCTTTCTCTGCTTGAGCCAAAGATCTCTGCTCAGTGTCTGTAGATTACCAAGCCCCTTCTTCATTGTACCTCTTGTCAGCTATTCCTATTCATTTAACCTTTCATTAGTGTCTGTGCAGCTTCACTGTCTCAAAAGGCAAGGCAGAACCTAAAGGCCTACTGTCACAGTTATTAGATTTCTCCGTTACATCCCAGCAACCATAATGGAGTAAGAGTCAACACTATTGTCATGCATGCTGCTGTCCTGGGGTGCAACTCTTCTGTGCATGTCAAGGACATGTGCTACATGTTGATAATGCATCCCAGGGATAAATGCACAACATGAGGGATAGACCAAGGCTGGCAGTAATGAGCTTTGTGGGAGTCACTGTGAAGACAAACAGTTGAGAAGGAATTCTGCTTAAGGAACCAGAAGAGATGGAGTTGAATTAAAAGTTGCCAGGGTTGCCTGTGAGGTGCTTGTCAATCATGTTACTTTCGTTTTAAGTGCCTGTTACAAGAATGGGAGAAAAATGAAATGTTTTCTGCAATTGCTAAAAGGAACAACAACGGCAGCAGCAGCAGCAATAACAGTTTGCTGTCATTATTAGAGAGCTAGCTATGTATTTCTTGTAGCTGTCTAAACATCTTTGTCAAGAATAAAACAACAAACTATGTATTAAAATTATTGATAGCCTTAATTAATATGGTTGGCGCTATGCTATGACATTCAGGATGGTTATTTCAAAATTGAGGACTGCATTTGTTTACATATTTTTGCATTTTATTTTTTTTTAATTTAAAAGCTAGCTTGGCTCTGAGCCATCACAAATAACACCTGAAATCATAACACAAAGGGAGCTATGGCTTACCTTTGTTAATCTGTAGTGTTTTTATCATGTTGGCCCTTCATCTCTGTTAATGGAGGCTTATAACCTTCAGTGAGGGTATCACAGGAGGTGAATATAAGTCTCACTGTACCCTTATGGGTATCTCTCTAACCCCGTATCCTGATTCCAGAGCTTGGCAAAATTTCTTTTTGGGTTACAACTCCTAGAATTCCCCAGATAACACAGTCACTGTTGGGTGTATTTGGTGGTGGGTTATGAACGCTGTAAACCAAAAAGTAACTTCTCTGAGTTCTGAATCCAGCACCCTCTGTCTAACAGTGGTCAGAAAGTATCTTCTAGTAAGCTCATATAAGCAAATGGCATCCACCTCAGCAGCAATTTTGTAAGGAAGTGCTTCCTCTCAGTCTGTACATTGCATGCATCTTCACTACTGATAGAGTTATCAGTCCTTAATTTTGATAATCTGCCTTTAAAGCCATTTAACCTCTGGGCATCACCATGAGACCAGCAGGACCAAGGAGTGGTGGTGGTGGGACGGACTTCTGGGGCTGCCAGTCCATAAGGGAAACCAACTATGTTGCCTTGGTTTCTGTCTTTGGTGCACTTTTTTGACTTATGGAGTCACCCTGAGGAGCCACATCAAGGATGTGGTTTCCTTGATTGTATTCTTTTTGGTGCAGAGCTGTCTCAAACCCCACATTTTTTGATGTAGTGAGAGTAGACAAAGCAAGCATCAGCTGCATTCCCAAGAGGCTGATCCTGGAGCATTTGGTACATTGTCACATTGATCTTAAATTCCATACCTAATGCTGAAGGGATCTGTCATGAGCATAGGTGGTGCCCACTCTTCTGGCTCTACAGGCCCAGGTGACTGAACATAGAACAGGCCGATGTAAAGCCTGATTCAAGTCTTGTGAGTGTTCCAGGTATCCAATCTTGCAATGGCCTGAAATTCTCACGTGGCCCTGTCTTGGTGAGATCTTGTACATAACAGCCAGTTATGCTGGCTTGGCAACAGAGAAGACTGTTTGAAAATCCTGGCAACCCAGGGATGGGGTGGTTAATCAGAACCCAAACTTGCTTTCAGAAGCCTTGAAAACCAGCAATATTTTTCACAACTTGTGGCAGTGAATCTCATCTATCCCAAGTAAGTTTACTGGTTGAGCCAACACAGTGTCATTGTTTGGGTGTGGGACTATGAGTCTGGAGACCAGGATTTGAATCCTCCGCCATGGAAACCCAATGGATGACCTTGGGCAACTCACACTCTCTCACCGTCAGAGGAAGGCAAAGGCAAACCCCTTTCGAACAAATATCTCCATGAAAACCCCAATGGTAGGGTCACCATAAGTCAGGAATGACTTGAAGGCACACAACAACAAAGTGAAAGACGGAGAAATTCTGTCTACTTTCTCTAATTCATTCATAATTTTATAAGCTTCTGCCTTCTTCCTTGTACCCACTCTCCCAACCTGATGCCTTGATTCACATGATGAAAGGTCTGATGATCTCCAAATGTATCTGTGTGTTTTGGAGTTCTTATTCCTAGCATGGCAAGAAGAAAACCCTGTGTTAAAACTTTTCTGAATTTCCTGCTATGTATTTCCTGCTGTAACAGAGTGCATGGTGTTTAGTCTGGCAGTACACACAGTGTTACAAAATAACTATTAGTAGAAGATAGAAATTTCTAGATGGGGGAGAAAACTTAAAGTTTTCCAGATAGTAGGATGAAATGCCTAAGGATTGGATGAAAAGTTGGAAGGAAGGAAGGAAAGGAAAGTAAGTTTACCATAAAGACAGATGTAATATGAAAAGGCTTCCAGTATATAGCGTGATCCTGACTTCACAACTAACAAGAAAGAAAATTATGTTAACATTTTTTTCTTAAAGTACCGCACGGATTGCATCTACAAATTCATTTATTGTGGTCTTATTTTAAAAGAAGAGACATTTAAAAACAGGCAAAATTCAGAGACACGGAAAATCTTGGAAGCATTAAAAGGAAAAGAAATGGCCAGTAAGTTTTATTCACCGCAGGCTTCTGCTTCAGATGTGTAGAACCAGGTTTTTAAAACTTGGCTATAAAGAAGAATAAACATCTAGGAATGTCCATTGTTTTGTAATTGTGTGTGTCTGTTTTTGCACTGATACCAGTGCTCCATCCACAGTGTGTGATTTTAAATTGCCTATAACATCCAGATCTGGTTAATATGAGAAAGAAGCTGCCAGATAGATTTGAGGGGCCTGTTGGTGTGATCCAGTAACAGTTCTCAAGACCATAACAGTTTAATTTTGATAACCACATCCGAAGCACAAGATACAATAATTCCATAGGCTTTGCCAATAATTCTTCATACCTGAAGCTGGTATAGAAAGAATACAATTGGGTATTTTATGATGTAAATAGGGTTTGTTAGCAAGGTGCATGTACAAATAGATACAGATGGTTAGAATAAAGTTTACAATGTTATGTTTTTGTTCTTATGCTTTACTATTTTACTTGCCCAAAATAACTATGAGTTTATGAACAGAAAATGTTGTGTTTCTTTTGACAATAAAAGAAGGAAAAGTATTTCAAACAATGTTCTATGCTTTATAAGGTAAAACAGCAAATTGACAAGCAAAACACAATTGGTCTAGTCAGGGGCTGTCGGGTAAGGACACACAAAGGCCTGCTGCACTTGTGTTCTTTCTTCATAAGCACATCCTTTCATGCATAACAAGGAGAGCTAGTTTTGCTATAGAAGTTATAAAATGATGATTGTTCAAAATGATGTTAGGTAATCACTTTATAAAAGCATGAATAATAAAACCCGAAATTAGAGCAACCATCACCACCAGCAATCCAGACACAAGTGAAAATAAGCATAACAATGTAAACATTAGCAAACATTTTATCATCATTAGACTGATATGAGCTTAATTAATTCATGGGCCATATACCATTTGATTCAGGGGTTCAGGAATAAAAATGCTACTGGACCAAACTATTTTGTGTGTGTGCTTGTATATATTTAATGAATTGATGTGTGTGGTATGGAGAGCTGTGTTGGTGTAGTTGTTATTGTGAGGCCTCAAGTTGTTTCTGACTTATAGTGACCTGTCTTGGGAACTTTCTTGACAAATTTTGTTCAGAGGCAGTATGTAATTGCCTTTTTCTTTGGCCGAGAGAATGTGACTTGTCCAAGGCAAACCAGGGGGTTTCCATGTCCAAGCAGAGATTTGAACCCTGGGTTTCTGGAGTCGTAGTCCAGCATGCAAACAACTGCATCACACTGGTTCTTGTGTCTGTGTACACACAGGTTGACACTTTTTAAAAAGTAACAGTGCACAAAATGGAAGCACTTCATTTCTTTATATGCTGAACTTTGAACAATACTTTCTTAAAAACACACCATTTTTTATTCAAGTTTATACAGTCTATAGTTATTGCTGCCTAATTAATTACTTTTGCAGTTCTTTTGATAGACTGTTAATGGCTTAACATTTGCTAGGCATTGCACCAGTTTTATTACTCAAAAGTTATGTTATTTCTCTTATCATGGCATAGATACACGAAATCTATACTGCCAGGCTTTTATAACCTGCCAATATTGTAAATACTTAACAACAAATACAATACAATATACATAATTATTGCCCTAGTGACTATTCCTAATGTTGTTTTGTCATGATGATTGTCCTGTATATATTCTGAGGTAAATGAATTGTATAATTTAAAAAAGGTTTATAAGGATGTGAAAGTCCCCTTATCTAAAACAACAGTAATGACATATGAGGAGTATTAGGTAAACACAGGATTTTGTAGTCTCTGAAACCAAGCACGGGCTTGAGTGAGTAGTATAATTTCTGAAATACTTTTACTGTATTTGTTACTAACCTTTCCCATGGTTACTGATACAAAAATTCAAATACCACTCGCTTACATAGTAATGATCTCTCCGGAGGCTTGAAAAAGGGTTCAAACATTTCAGTTCACATCTTCTGGAGTTGGAATTACATTGGCTGAGTAGACATGTTGGTTGCCCACCTGTAGTTGTATATGGGAAACTGGTTTATCAAATATAAATTCTGATAATCAGCCCCTAACACTTTTTGAGATCACTGTATGGTAGAATCCATTGTGAAATCAGCATTAGAAAATCCATGCACAACATGTGAACTAAGGCTTTCCCAAGATAGGCTGAGAGGTGATTGTTTGATGGACTCTGCTGAGACTACGGCCACCGTTTTCCTTTTTAATTCTACCTCATAGGTTTTTAAAAGCCACTTGACAGGAAAAAAACTGTTTTTTAAAAAATAATTTTCCACTGCTTTACCGTACTCTGTTGTAATATGGTAATTTATTTATTTATTTATTTAAAAATTAATTATTAAAATTTAGTTATAAATGTATTTTTTTAATTCCATGCTGTGAAATGGCTTCAGGTGAAAGGCAAATTATATATCAGATTATTAAACAAATACATTTATTGGTAAATATTTAATAACTGGCAGCTGAAGGAGTGAAATGACTCCATTGGTGTTTCAGATGATGTCAGAATATATGCAAAGGGTCTCTCTGTGGCATTAGACTTGTGATGAGCCACTAATGCTTCTATAGTGCCAGTATCTAAATCCAAGGTATCTCAGGGATGTTTCAGGAAGATTAAGTGATGTAGTAAGTGAAACTGTAGTTCAAGAGGTGTATAACTATTAAATAAGTAGCTGGGTCAAGTAGCTGTGAGGTTATTTTTAATTCTATGATTTTAACAGGCCATGAACATTTCTCACCTGAGATCTACTTTTAATGTTTTTTAAATGGTCTAGTTCCAATGGGTTAGTGAAAATCACAGAAGCGTTATTAATGTTGCACAGCTCTGTTTTTGTCCAGTTCCAGCGAACAGCAAATTGTGTTTGTGGAAGCAGATATTGGACATATCTCTGACTGTTTGAGAAGCCATTTGTAGAAATGACTGCTGTATCCATGGTCCCCACCTCATCCAGCTGTGGTTGTAGATTACTTCAGAAAATTGGTGAAAGTACCAGTCTGCTGAGCAGTAAGTGAGTGAGATGGGTCATATTTAGCCTCCTCTATGAAACTTACATATGATTCAATTCAATATATATTTTATTGATTCAATTCATATATATTTTACTCTTGAATATTGGAACTATTGGAACCTCAGATGAGAAATATAACAGTCTTTATGACTTAGACTTTATGACTGTATGGATAAGTTTTTTCTCCTTGCTAAACAACTGTAATGTGTTATACGTGAGGCTGCCTTTGAAATGTAATCAGAATTGCAGGTAGAAAACAGCTCCTAGGTTGCTAACTGTGACAAGGTGGCTGGGGAGGATGGCGGGCCTGGTGTGGTTGGAGGGGTGAATCAGTTCTAGGTTTTAGTCAGTTGGGTTCAGCACATTGGGTATCACTTTTAAGTCTTGGCTAAAACCCAAAGTAGATTCACAGCTCTATTGATCCTGAGTCACTTCCTCCATTGGTGATACGATGATATTTCACTGGTGCTTCATGACCTGGTTTTGTTTCCAGACCCAGTTACTGGCCTTCTTCTTTAAACCTACTCGCATCTTGTACAAGTGAACATCCTAAATGTACCTGTCCACATTAAGTTTTCACTACAAGACCTTCACTTAATGGTGTTTCAGTTGTGACAAAATGGCTACCATGGTGTCTTCCAGCATGGCAGGGGGTTGCACTGAATGGCCTTTGTGGTCTCTTCCAACTGGCTATGTTGGCTTGGTTCTATATCCCACTGGCTTGGTCTGGTGGAGTTTGCAGTTCAACAGCATCTGGACAGCTTCATAATTCCCATCCCTATTCTAGGCTTTTTGTTTTTTTTAGTGAATGGCATCCTAGAGGTGTCATGTGACACTTGATGTTTTCTCTTGTGCAAGTCTCCACTGTCACCATCTCCTAACCTTTAATACCAGCTGCTCCTGCTTGCCTGCCTCTTACTATAAACCTCCCTTTCCTTGGTGCAGCAGTACACTGTCTAGAAGGCTAACTGGTAAGAGTGTTGCCTATAGTTAACTACTTTCCTCCCACCATCAAGGAGACTGTGCTCACCTATTAAGTGTAGGGCTTATCTCTGGTTACTACCTACCTACTTCCTCTCTACTCAATATAGTGTCTGGCTATTTCTAGCCTGCTCACCACCTAGTTAAGGCTGCTCATTCCATCCTTGTAGTAACATCTGTCTGCTACCGGTGCTTAACCTATTACATTCTCCTGGGTTCCATTTAAAGCTGCGTTCACACTGGAGAAATAAACTGGGTTAAGTGCCATGGCTCAATGCTGTGAAATTCTGGGAATTGTAGTTTGTTGTGGGGTCCAGAGCAGAGCTCTGCTCCACTCTGGACCCCACAACAAACTAAAATTCCCAGAATTTCACAGCATTGAGCCATGGCACTTAACCCGGTTTATTTCTCCAGTGTGAACGCAGCCTTCGTAAGGTAGTGATACTGGCTAGAGAACAGGTTAGGGGATGCTGTGATGTTTTAACAACTGTTTTTAAGAGCTTTTATCTTTTTAAACTGCATTTTAGTATTTTATTGTGTGATTTGTTTTAATACCATAATAGTTTAATTCTGTTTTAATGCTCACTTGTTGTACTTTATTTGTATTGTTCTTTTAAACTGAAAGCTGCTTTGAGTCCCAGTTTTGAGGGGGAGAAGCAGAATATAAACAAACAAATATATAATAATAATAGTGGTGAGCTGTCAAGGTATGTGACCTTTTCATGTATCCTAATTGAATTAATAACCAATCGAGTATTATTCTTTGTTTTCCAGTTATGTACCTTCAGTGGGAAGTATAACCTTTTCATTTTGGGATCTCAGTTCAGGTTTGGGATCTGAGTCCATCTGAACAGATTCCAAATGTGTCAGAGCAAAATCAGCCTGTTTTCTGAAGTGTTGATCAAGATCAGAGCTCAGGCTTGTGGCTGGTACACACCCTGATCTGAAAGTAAGAGCTCAGATGCTGAGGAAACCGAATACTTTGCCAATTCATTTCCTACCCTTGGGATACCATCTTGTCAACTGGATCTCAAGAGTCCTGAATAAGGTAGTGCTGTAATGAACTTTTCCCTTTGGAGATCTATGATGGACATCTGGCTCCCACATTCCTCTTGTACTTATGGTACTTTGGAGCCTCCCTCCTCAGCATTCTTGTACGGCATTAAGTGTTCTTGGCATTGCTGAATATTTAATATGTCATTTCATTCTGATACATATAACCCCCTTTAGACATCCTTGCAAGCAAAGCTATTATTGTAAACACGAACTCTGTAAATTGATAGATGATGCTTTTGCTGTTTCTTCTCTAAAAACAAATCTCTGTCATTTGTATCATTGTGGGAAGGGAACCTGATTGTTGATTTCTGCAGTACAGTCCTTCCTTAACCTGGGTTTTAGCTGGGGAAGCAGGAAACTGTCATCCAGCACATCTGTAAGGCATTGCTTGGGCCAAGCTGTTTTAGCATGGTGGCCAAGTAAGGTTGGGATGGAGGTGTCAGCCTTCATAGTATGTTGAGATAGCTCACCTTTGATTCATTTGGCTTTTCAGTTGATCTCTTCTAACTGATTTGGGAGTCTGTTTTGATTCAGAGCTTAAAAGAGCTACCTTTTAGATTACAGTTCCCAGAATACTGTAGCCAGCTTGAGGCAGAATTTTCTGAGCTCTGACTTATTCCTAGAAATATTTCCAATACTCTTTCAAAATGTTTTTCTCCTGTACTGGATAGGAGAATTTGGAATTTTTAGTCTGAAGAAGTAACTTTTCCAGATCTTTTATTCAAATGTTCTACTGTTTTCTAAATTACTGTGGCCTTATACTATTTCTGTTGTTGTAAATGCTAGTCTGACCATACAGCATATTACCTGGTGACAACCCAGGATATTCAGGGAATGCTTTTTATGGGGGCTAATTGTTATGGAGATTACTGGTTAATAGCTGAAGATGGGTGGCTGATACTTTCTTAGAAAGAAAGGGCCCAAGGACATAGATATACCTACAAAACCCCTAGCATCTTCAGCACACAGTTAAGGGTAGGAGCAAATTAAAAAACAAAATCTCTTTGAAAAATAAATTGTGAGGACTACGTAGGTGTGAGTTTCAGACACATCTATGCTTGTAGGTTCTTCTTTCAATGAACCAGTATGGATCTACTGTACTTCTTGTGCTGTTATCTTCTACCTGTGCTTGTATATTTGTAAGTAGACTAAATATTTCCAAAAAACAAACAAGTGATTCATGCAGTAATTCTTTCTCCAAAAAGGGAACCAAACTCTCTTAAGCACTGCCTTTGGAATTTCTCACTGTTCAGTATATTTGAATAATGACAACAGTACAACACATTTCATTATAAAATATATTATGTGATTTTATTTGTGCATGGAGTTATTTATTTATTTATAGATTTTTAATCCACATATATCCCCCTAAAATAGAATTTATGATCATAGTTATGGGGTGTATCTTTTGTCCAGAGTCTGGAGTATCAGTTACCGTCTTTTTCTGTATTGTGCGTATGCATATAACTAGTTGAATATAATGTTGTTGAATAGAGAATACATGTACACCATGTCAGTTATGAACAATAACAGCCAAAATGCACAAAACAGTAACAAGTTTATTTGCTGAATAGAGGTATCACTGTTTTGTGGATATTGGATGTTATTGTACTTTGCTATTTGGCCAACATGGCTGCCCCTGAATATGTTTCCATGTCAATTATGAATGATCCATGTGGGAAAATGTTTATTTTCCCCAGTATATGCTAAATGAATAAATGATAGGGCACAAGCTTATTGATTGTGTGAATTGGATGCTTAGTGTTAAATAGCTTCTTGACAACAATTTTGGGTACATGATGCCTGTACATCTGCATCCCCCCCCCCCCCAAAAATTGCTGAACAGTAATTCATGCATTTAGTTTGAGGGTGATATAATTCCATACGAAGGATCCAGTCCCAAATTCATTTTAAAAAAATCTCCTGAGCTGAAAGTTCTTTGACATAAATAATGCTGTCTTAAAAGAGAAAATTATATCCTTTCACTTAAGGAAAAGCAACTGCTCAAAGTTATTTCTCCTATTCCCCCTCTGTAATCTGTCATGTAGCTTGTATTTACTGCTGTAGGGAAATATTTTTCTTTCCCAAGGCTTTAAAGAGATATTTAAACATAATATGCTCATACTTTTAAAATCATTTGGTGGGATGAAAAAAGAAACTTCTAAACTTCGTATATTTTTACAACACAGCATACCTTGTCTTTGAAAGTTCCATTTAAAGTCTTCTGTCATATACTGCCAAAAAGCGTTGTTCAGAGTACTGTGTGTGTTGAAACATGCATGCCTGTCCCAGTGTCATAAGTAATTATATCTCTTGTGTGCTTGCTTCTAGTAATTGGAAAGTTCGACCTACCGCAGGATACATTTTAGCATTTGATTGTATCTTGAGGACATGTTAGAGAAATCAAGTTTTCCACCATGCAGTAACTTGAAATTGTAAACAGATATTATTTTAACTGCATCATCCTGTGAGTGTTTCTCAACACACACTCTATGTGTGTGTTTTCTATGAAACTCCAGCGAAGCTTTTAAAAACACGTGCATGTTTGCATATAGCAGCAATTAAACCTCCCCACCCCACCCCCACCCCCACCCCGCAAACTACTGTGCTTCCAATATATTTGATCCTGTATATTTGAAATTTATGCTACATGCCATTTCATCTCTTGTGGCTTTCAGGTTGTTGGGCAACAAGTAGTCTTTTAATGTCCAGCCGAGACTGCTAAACTGAAGGCCAGATAGAAAGGGTGTTCCTAACTTGTCCTAATTGGTTTTCCTTTGCATGTTGAAGTAAAAGTAAGATGGTGTGGCATAGTGAGTAAAAAAAGCAAACCAAACCCTGAGTTATGGATTGGGAAGTCCTTGCCTTTCTCTGTTGTGACAAAGTAGCCTTAAACAAGCCACTCTTTCTCAGGCATAGGGCCCTTTCACACTACACAGTTATAGCACTGTGATTCCATTTTAACTGCCATGGTTTAGTCTATGGAATCCTGGGTTTAGAATTTTGGTGAGGCCAAGAGCTTTCTGGCTAAGAATGCTAAATACCCTGCTATAAACTGGAAAATCGAAGCCTTTGACTGCATAGATCATGAAAGGCTATGGAACAATGTCCTTAAAGGCATGGGAGTGCCAACACATTTGATAGTCCTAATGAGGAATCTGTACTCAGGACAAGAGGCTACTGTCAGGACAGAATAAGGAGAAACAGAATGGTTCCCAATTGGCAAAGGGATCAGACAAGGCTGCAGCCTATCACCCCACCTATCCAACATATATGCAGAACATGTTGTAAGAAAAGCAGGCTTGGACACGGAAGAGGGAGGAGTAAAAATAGTAGGAAGAAATAACAATCTGAGATATGCTGACGACACCATGGCCCTTATCAGACGAGGGTTTTTGCAGCCCAAATCCAGTCACTCTGCATCCATCCAAGTGAATTCACATGAATGTGCATTGAATTATCACACGTGAATGCTGTTACTCTGAAGCCAATCCAAAGTCACCCCAGAATTCAGTGAATTCAGTAACAACTGAATTAACAGAAATCAGTTCCAAGGTCACTTCAGATTCAATCCGAATTGGTCTGGTGTGATAAGGTCCCATAATACTATCAGAGAACCTAACCGACCTGCAACAACTACCTAGGAAGATCAAAGAAGAAAGTGCAAAGGCAGGGTTGAACATAAAGAAAACAAAAATAATGACCACAGAGAACTTGCAATCAAACTAAACAACGAGGAAATAGAAATAGTAAAAGAGTTCTCATATCAAGGAATCAAACAAGGGACTGCAGCCAGGAAATCAGAAGATTAAGAATGGGAAGGGTAGATATCAAAGAAATAGAAAAGATCCTAAAATGCAAAGACATACAACTCTGTACAAAAATCAGAATCATACAAGCCATTGTACTCCCTATTGGCATGTATGGATGTGAGAGCTGGACAATCAAGAAAGAGGATAGGAGGAAACTCAACTCATTTGAGATGTGGTTCTGGAGAGGAGTGCTGAGGGTTCCATGGAGAAACAAATGGGTCCTAGAGCAGACCAAGCCAGAAATCTCCCTGGAAGCCAAGAAGTCAAAACCTAGTCTGTCATACTTTGGACACATCATGAGAAGGCATGAATTGTCAGGAAAGGCAATAATGTTAGGAAAGGTGGAGGGAAGCAGAAAGAAGGGAAGGCCACATGCTAGATATCTGGACTTTATTAAAGAGACCACAGATAGGAATTTACAGGAGCTGGGCAGAGCAGTAGAGGACAGGGAGGCCTGGAGATGTCTCATCCATAGGGTTGCCATGGATAAAGATCAATGCGAAGGCAGTTAACAACAAGAACAACAAAACTGAAAATACCATGGTTCTACAGGATGGAGCTATGACGATTAATTCAAAACCGCAGTGCTATAAATAATTCCATAATGTGAAAGGGCCCTCAGTCTTCCCATCTACAATATGGAAGGTAATTCAGTAATTTGTGGGGAGTTGTGAGGATTGCAACTAGAAAATACACATGAACTTCATTGAACTCTGAGATTATTTGAATGTTAGGTATCACAGGCCCAAAAACACACTGCAGAAATCATCCACTTTGAAACCTCTTTAGCTGCCCTGGCTCAATACTAAGGAATCCTGGGAATTGTAGTTTATTGTGGCACTAGAATGCTCTGACAGAGAAGACTAAATGTCTCACAAAACTACAGTTCCCAGAATTTCCTAGCATCGAGTAAGGGCAGTTAAAGCAGTTTCAAAGTATTTCTGCAGTGTGTTTTGGACCATAGTTATCAACAACAACGACAACAAAATCTTGTGTGTGTATTGTCCACATACTTCCACCCTGTAATATATGAATGGTTGACATCATGATACATACATGCATATGTAATTTAATCCTCATATAACTAAGTAGCCCCAAACTTTTGCATCCCCTACCATTTTGATTTTTCAAACTATTTCTGATTTCATTTTGGGGTTTTTTGGGGCTGGGGGTGGGGTTTTTGAAAGAAGAGACTATAAGTAGCAAACAGTTTGCACCCTTCCTCCTCTTGCCTCCTGTCTATTCAATTGTCTCGAAGTTATTTTTCAGTTAAAAAATGGAATCCATGCTTGGTTGCCCTTGTTTGTGTGTTATATACTTAACCTCTGAAAGATTTGCATGTCTTCCCCACCCTCACCCCACTCCCCCAGCTATGTATAGTATGCATAAGAAGCATGCCACATAGTGTTGTGTTAACTATGGAGTTTATCAGATGGGAGGAATTTCTCTTTATTTTGAATGGAGCCAGTTGGAGCCAATTCGAATTCATGTGAATTCGCTTGTTTAATGAATTTATGTGAATTCCAATTGCGTTTGGAATGTGTTCAGAATGACTTCCTATTATCCGATAATGACTTCCCATTGCCTGAAATTGCATGAGATGCTTTAATACACAATAACGTGAAACCCATGATTGCGTTTGGAATGACTTCCCTTTTGCCCGAAATTGCGTGAGATAGTTTAATACGCAATAACGTGAAACCCCATGATTGCGTTTGGATTGCCATTGGATTATACTTCCAATTTCTGCAATCTGGTAAACTCCTATGTGACATTTGTACCTGCTGTCCTTATGTGAAACAACAAGGAAATCTGAAAGCCAATATCTTCAAGATTTTGACCAGGGTGTTGAGTGTTTCATATGGTAAACAGACAAATGAATAAAAGAACTGGGACAATGATAAAATTACCTTTGTGGCTAAAAGAAAGCAAAGGTAAATTTTGAAAAGAGCTGGCAATGTGGAGGCATGTGGGTGAGACCAAGGCTGACTTCCTTTAGGAGGCTTGGGTTAAAATAAAATTGAAGGAAATTATTTGTATAAAATATTACAGTACAGTTGTCTTACAGAACTCATAGTAATGTGGCTTAATATCAAATATTAAGCATGGCTTGATGGAATGTGCATAGTTTGCTTATATAGGAACCATGAAGGAAAACAAGCTGCAGATAACTCAGGTTGTCCCTCATCTTGTTTTCCCCATAGCTGTATTTGGATTCTAAAGTAATCATAATACCTTGTGAGGTCCACAATTTTGGGAGTATGCTTTGTTTAAACTCTGTTTTGGAAATAAGCCAGAATCTTTAACTAGAATTGGATGTTGGCCTGTTTTTACCAGCATGAGCCACAACTGAGAAAGGATGTTACCATTTCTTTGCTTCCTCTTTTCTCTCTAGTTTGGTGGCAATTCTGCCTTCTCAGAGGGAGAGTTGCTATTACCGTTTCAGAAAGACCCCTGGCTGGCCCAGGCATAGAATCTCTCCTGGTTTTGCCTTTTCCTCCTTGGGGATAGTATCCAATAGACACTATCTGTTGGGTAGATAGATATTGGATAATAGATAGATATTGGATGCTCTGGGAATCGTCAAGGCAGACATAATGCAGTTACAAATAAATTCTGTGAAGACAGATAACACTGAGGCCATATAGGTGAACACCAAACTCATTATTTCAGTGGGGTTGTTGTTTCTGTCTTCCTCCCAAGTAGTGAGGAAGAATTTACCACATAGCAGATGAAGCTGTGTGGTCAAAGATTCACTTGTGTTGACCTAACTGTACAGATGTGACTTGGCTACAGAACAGAGTAGGTAAATATGTTTTGACAGTATGTGAAATATTACAAAATACCTAATTTCTGATGATTATATACCAAGCCTAGTTTGTGTCTTTTAGGGTTTTTGGGCTTGCCTTTATGTCCTATGATAATGACTGCTTTGGATCATCATTTGGCACCATGTGTGGATAGTATCCACAATTTATCACTGCAGCATAGTGGTACATTTTGAAGTCCAGGCCCACATCATATCAGTTTTCATATCACTATTCCAAAGAGAGTTTTTTTTTTTTAAAAAAAGCAACTCTGTTAATCAATTTCTGTCTGGCTGGTTTTTTTTGTTTTTTTTTGGTCTGTCTAAAAATCTAGGACAGTGGTGGCAAACCTATGGCACATGTGCCGCAGGGTACAACTGAGGCACCAGTAAAGTACTTCAGATTACAACTGGGATGGCTCATGGATGGAACAAGGGCTTGTGCCAGATGATGTCACAGGTTTTGCTGTTCAGAAGATCCTGAAGTTTAGACCTTTTGATTTTCTGGATTTTCTGGATCCATTTCAAACCGGATTCAGGATGCGATATGGAGTTGAGACTGCCATGGTCGCCTTAGTTGATAATCTCCGTCTGGGCATTGACAGGGGAAGTGTGACCCTGTTGGTACTCTTGGACATCTCATCAGCCTTCGATACGATTGACCATGGTATCCTTCTGGAATGCCTGAGAGAGTTGGGTATCTGTGGCACTGCATTGCAGTGGTTCTGGTCCTACCTTTCGGGTAGGTTCCAGATGGTTTTGCTTGGAGACAATTATTCATCCAAGAGGGAGGTCAAGTCAGGTGTTCCTCAGGGCGCGATTCTGTCCCCAATGCTGTTTAACATTTACATGAAGCCTCTGGGTGAGATCATCCGGAAACATGGGGCAAGGTGTTATCCGTACGCTGATGACACCCAAATATATTTCTCTATGTCTCCGACTGATGCAATGACTAAGGATGGCATCTCTACTCTAAATGCCTGTCTTGGGGCGGTAATGGACTGGATGAGGGAAAACCGACTCAGGCTGAATCCAGATAAGACGGAGGTACTTGTTATTGGAAATCCGAACCCGGGACTGGAGTTATGTCAGCCAGTTCTGGATGGGGTCACACATGCCCTGAAGGACTCTGTCCGCAGCTTGGGGTGCTTCTTGACTCGTTGCTCCAGCTGTCAGCGCAGGTGGATGCGACAGTCAGGAGTACTTGCTATCAGCTTCGGCTGATACGCCAGCTGTGCCCCTTCCTGGAGCCGAGGGACCTTGAAACAGTAGTTCATGCACTGGTAACCTCTTGTTTGGACTACTTGGGGCTACCTCTGTGCCAAGTTCGGAAACTTCAAATGGTACAAAACATGGCAGCAAGATTAATCAAAGGTACTTCTCAGAACGATCATATAACACCTGTTCTGAAGTCCCTTCACTGGCTGCTAGTCAGTTACCAAGCAAGGTACAAAGTGTTGGTGATCATCTTTAAAGCCCTACATGGCTTGGGTTCAGAATACTTAAGGGAACGCCTTTTGCCGTACTGTCTGTCCCGCACACTGAGGTCCTTGAGTAAGAACCTTCTTCAGCCAGTAAGAGCTAGGCTAACCTCTGTTACTCAAAGGGCCTTCTCTGTTGATGCACCAAAGTTGTGGAATGACCTGCAGGAAGAGATCCGCATATTTCCACTCTTACAGTCTTGGAAAAGGCTCTTATGACGGATCTCTTCCGGCAGGCCTTCCCAACCTAGGAAATATATCTTAGCTTTCTCCCCCTGTGGATGTTTATGTATATGACCCTAATCTGCGATGTATGTCTCTCCCCTGCCAAACTGTTTTATGTGTATATGTGTATATTCTGTATTTTTAATTGCTTTTAATTTGAGTGTTTAATTGCAGTTTTAATATTGGGGAGGGGAGTTGGAAAGGGATCAGTTTGTATTTTATTGTATTTTAACACATTTTTATTGTTGTAACCCGCCCGGATTCCTAGTGATTAGGCGGGCTATAAATAAATTGATGATGATGATGATGCGTTCTGGTCCTAGCTCTACTATAGTATTGCTTTTCTAAAGATACTCTAGCACTGTGTGCCATACTTCCAATATTAAAACAGCTTCAGTCTTAAAAATATATATCTTGAAATGTGTGATAAAAATGTATTTTGCAAGTATATACTGGGGTTTTGTCATATTCTTTTAAAAATCTTCAGCCTCTCTTCTCACAATAAGTTATGTTTTCAAAGATTTGACAGAATTGGAAGATGGGGTCAGTATGACCAAGGAAAGCAGACTTATCTCCTACACTCTGGTTCTGCACAATTCAATTTAAAAGCCTCTTTAATATAGCCCTAGGACTCTATTGCTTATTAAGTGTTTAGATACTGTTTTTTGTTTCTTAAAAATGCACCTCTGTGGCTTGTGGCTTACAACAAGCAAAGTGTTAGAAACTGGAAAAAGGAAGAGAATAAAGAAAGAGAAAATAAAATATTTCTCACTGTTGTTAATCATAACATGTTTAAGTTGTTTTTTTTTTCTTCTTCTTCACTGACCAATATATTGTGAGAAAAGAACAACAACATAGTGTCTTGGAGTACCTTAAGAAATATTGATGAAGCGCACTCTAATCCTCAAAAGCTCAGTCTACAAAAAAAAGTCTGTTAGTCTTTATGGTATCAGAAGACTGTCTGTTGTTTGCATTGCAACAGACTAACGCAGCTACCTCCCCATAACAAGATCTTCTGTATGTTCTGAAAATTGTGGTTTTATAAAATTAATAAAAGGGTTGAAACATTTTTTTAAAATGTAGTATTAAAATGAGCCCACAGATATATACAGAGTATTCTGGAGGATCCTGGACATTTTAACAGTGCTTATATGTCAGAGGGAATCTGGTTATGCTTAGCTTAGTTTGATTGCATATCTTAATTTTCTAAGACTGCTGGAAGTTGTAGTAGAAGAACACCTAGAGGGCCACACGATTCCCATCCTTTTACTAAGTATAAGGAGATGTTCACCTGAACATGAAATGAAATATTATGGTGCCTTAGGTTACCTTGGGAGAAGGTTACAGGATGTAACTGCTGCAACTATTTTTGAACATATGTTAATACATCAATTCCTTTTCAAAGATTTTTTAAATAAAAATAAAAAATAAATTAACCTGTTATCTTTATTATCAGTGCTAAATCACATTTCTCAAATGTTTCTTATGTCTGGATAACTTTAAGTTTTGCAAGCTATTTCAAGGGTATTGTTAGATATGCCAATAGGTCAAAGAAATGTCTGGTGATTTTGCAGCATTTGGTTCTTCATAAGTTACTAATGGTTGCAAGGTGACAGAAAAAGCATGCCTCCCCCATATTTTAATTTTACTTCATTATTCATGATGTTTATATCCACTTCTGTTAGACTAACCATGGCAGTTCCTGTTCAGAACCTGATCCTGCTTGTTTTCCCAGGGTTGTTGTATCACAACCTGCGAGCAATGCCTTCATCCTCACTGCTTTCTTGAGATAGGGAGGAAGATGGAGGTTGTGCCACTACACACTAATTTCTCAGTACTATGATGCTCAGTACTATGAGATGTGAGCTGTGGTTGGGTTTTACCTGGTTCTGAAAATGAGCGCAAGTATGAGCCTGGATTCTAAGATGTGTTTTGTTTAGATTACCAGCCTATAACTATCAAAATCTACATCTAAACTGTAAATGAAAACAATGATATCAAAAATTAGAGAGGAGGAAAAAAATCCTTATTATTTTTTTACTATTTGTTAGCCATGATACACTTACAAATGTCATTATAAATCTATGCTTTTAAAGAGGAGACCATAGAGTATATATTGTATTTTGTTTCTGTACAGGCAGTACCGAGCCAATGTGGTGTAGTTACTTGAGTATTGCACTACAACTCTGGAGACTAAGGTTCATTTCCACTCTCAGCCATGGAAACCTACTGGGTAACCTTGGGTGAGTGACACATTTTCAGACCCAGAAAATGCTTAGGGGCACCATAAGTTGGAAATTACTTGAAGGCGCATGACAACAACAACAACAACAATAGCCAGGTGGCACCAGCCATTAACAGATAGTGCATGCTTCTAAAGGGTTCAGACATAGTGTGTCTCTCACCCCCCCCAGATGTTCAAAGTGGCTCTTTATCAGAAGCCTGTTTTTTTGTGTGGTGTTTGGAATTGCCCCATAAATCTACCAGAAGTAGCAATTTGCCATTTATTTACAATTGCATTCTCCCAATCTTTTAAAAAAGGAAATCCAAGCAAGAAATGGGCTTCCATCCACTCCCAGTCTTGTTCTAGGAATTTCAAGAATTTGAGCCACTCCATGTGCAGAATGTACATGGTATTAGGGTGCAGAAAGCTAGCCCTCAGCCTGCCACAGTTGCCCACTCACTGTAGGACTTTGTAAATTTTGCCACCATCCTGAAAACATGCACAACAGCCTAGATAATACGGGCAACTAAGGCACAACCACATTCTGAGCCTACATGACTAGAACTGAACAGTTGACAGGGGGTGTCTCATTCTTGGGGTCACTATGAGTCAAAGTCAACTCAAAGGCAGTTAATAATACATTTCCTTCCCCAGTTTCTTGCCAAAACCAGGTGGTAATGGTAGAATACACGCATACATTGTGACATAAGAGAACCAAAAAAACTTCCCAATGGATTTTGGCATTGCCTGTTGCCTAATGGGGGGTGGAGAGTAGCACTAATGTTATCTAAGCAAATAGTACATGCAAGGTTTCCTCTGAAGTTGTTGCCCATCTTTGTTGAGCCTGCTGTATAACATCCAGTAGACATATGTTGGCCAGAGCTGAATGTGGTATACATTGTCTGATGTATTTTATTCCTAGATCCTTTTTTATGTGACCAAAGATGAGATATGCCAAGACAGCGCGACAGGAAATGTAACACAAGTAGCTCAAGGAAAGCATGTTAATTTTGTATTTATAAAGAGGAAATGCCCATGTGAATTGAATGTAATAGAGAATACAGCATGTTATGAACAGAAAGGAACAAGGGGTTAGACAAGGCTTTATCTTCTTATACATCTCTAGAGCAACACATTAAACACTGAGGAAGTGATTTAATTGAAAAGCTTTGCCATTTGAAAACTTAAAATAAAAACAACCCTGGGAGTCATAGCCAGAGCTCTTGCTATACTTTAAACAGTCAAAGGTCACCCACTTCTAACCTAGTATCCAGAATACATGTGACAAAAAAGGGGAAAATTATTTTATTGTTACACATTAATTTAGTGTTATGAACCACCTTGTAGATTAGGGTCTGTATGCTAGGAAAAATAAAAGACCTCTGGAAGATTATGTTCATCTTTGTGGACTGCATATACAGTGATTTATTGGATCCAAATCATTGGAGCCCAGGCTACCAAATATTTGTGGAAAGCAATAGGTCTTGCAGGTGTAGTGTTCCTAAATTTTCTTCAGGAGTTGCAACAAGCATTAGCCTACCTAAGACAATGGACAGATGTTCAGTGGGATAGCTTCATTTGGGTTCTGACTAAATTTGCACTCTGACCAAAGTGATGCCTGCCATTTTAAAAATGAGTCTCCTCCTCCTCTTATATGCCAAGAGTGGATAAAGTGTGGTCCTGGGGCTGTGTGTGCCCCTTAAATCTCTTTTTGTAATTCCCTGGGATACCCTTTTCCTGGCACAGGGGAAAATTTCTTCTCCTGGAAGCCTCTAGAAGTGGTTATTCATCTTTTAAATTCATTACAGAAACCGTTATACTGCTTAATGTTATAAAGAAACATTCTTCAAAACCAAAGTGCAGTCTCTTATGGCTTTGACTGCACAGTCTCTTATGGCTTTGTTTTTGTCATTTTGGCCAGCCATGTGACACCCCTAGTGGGCCTCAGTGCAGAAAATCAGCCCCCAAACACACCTTAGTTGTCTACACTATACAATCCATTGCTGGGATTTGTTGCTTGATCAAACTATGGCATTTTCCCTCAACCCAAAGGTTCGGCTACAGTCTGACCATCTCTCCTTTTGCTCACTGGATTACCGTCCCCCAACATTCATGCTCCTGTTGACCATCTTGTAACATTTGATTTCATGGAGCAGTTTTGGAAGCGTGTGGTTATCATCAAGTATTTATAACCAAATGATAAGTTATAGCAAATAATCTGATGTGTGTGTTGGGCAGAGAATGGCTGATGACATTGTTGTCCTATGCACTTGGAGTGTGCTGGGCCAGGGAACGGGGCTTTACAGGGTATGGCCGAATCTTGAAAACTTGGCCAGGCAACTATAAGGACATAGTGCTACTCTGCTGTTGATGCTTAAGCAGTTCTCTTACCTGTATACAGTGCACAGGGGTGGGAGGCCATATGTTAGTGATAAATATGTGACTGATAATAAATATACAATAAAAAGAGGGAAATGAGGAGAACCACATACTTTCTTCTCCTTAGTGAAGAAAGTTAGTAATTCAAATTTTGGATCAACACATATGCAATGTGGGATTGTGTATTTGTGTGTGTTTTAAATATTGTATATTTGGCTTTGTGTGTGTGTGTGTGTTGATGTGAAGAAGGAATGGAAGCAGTAGTATCCCTTGAGAAATGAAAGAAAAAATCTAATGCATTTTGTGGTCACTTTTGGTATCTAAAAGGCCTGGTAGCTATAGTATTATTACAATAACCCTTCTCTGGCTCATCCTTTCTGAACCAAGCTCTCAAATACCTGAAGCTGACGGTTATTACGAGTTGATACCCTTTTGATGATCCCTTGAGTTCTTGTTGCTCGGAAAGGAGTACTCTAAAAGAATGAAAAATTGGAAAGGAGGGGGAGAGGAAACAAAGAAGCAATGCAGCAGCACCTTTAAGTCTAGTTTTTTTTTTTTTTTTAGCATGAGCTTTCATGGATATAAACCCACTTCTTCAGGTACAGTATTAAGTGATATCCACATCTCAGGATATAAAACATATTTACACAGTTGTGGGAGTGGGATGGAATGTACAGTCAGCCCTCCGTGTGCGCAGGGGATCCGTTCTGGACCTCCCCTGCAAAAACAGAATCTTGCAGATATTCAAGCTTCATAGGCTTGAATGGGGGCACATATCCATGAGTGGTCTTGGGCGTGTGCCCCATTTCAACCTTCTCCATTTGCTCCTCACAAGTAAATGAGAGCCGCGGATCTGATGTCCACGAAAACGGAGGGGCAATTGTAATAAGACCCAGAAAGATGTAGATCATGACCTTTGCCTTAAATTTTCAAAGGGATGTAAAGTGATACAGGTCTTCAGATCTTTACAGTAGACAGTTAGTGTTGATATGTGAAAGCAATAAATCTTCTTACCAAAAGTAAGTTTCCATGGGTTCAAAACTTTTCCTGAAACTATTTCTTTTGTTTCATGTGCAGAAGGGAGGACTTGTGTTAATACATGTAGTGTGCCATGAAGCCATTTTCTTTGTTCATACCCCTGCTAGTGGATTGGAATTTTTTAATATAATTCAATTCAGCTAATTCTCTTTCTGTTCTTCCTTTTTAATTTCCTTGTTCAAATACTGCAACATTTAAATCCCATACTGTCTGTTCAGGGAGGTTGAAATGTTCTGGAGTTGGTTTTTTGGTATTGCCACTTCAAGTTCCATTGATGTAGGAGGCTGAATAGTCTAGCTAGGAATTCAAATACTTTAAAAGATTTTGAGCTGGGATTGTCCTCAGTGCCAGAAGAAACAGAGTCAGTGTACAGTAGTTTGTTTCTTTGTTTATTTCATTTCATTTATACATTGCCTTTCTTCCAGAGTGGGACCCAGGGTGGCTCCCAAATAAAGTCAATTTAAAAACCTTACTGTAACTCTCTCTGGTCAATATTCTGACCACAGCAGTTTGGACTTTCTGAAGTTTCCAAAAAAGCCACTTTCAGAAGCCAGGAAGGGCAAGAATCCAGTGGAGTAATGATTGTGTGGACAAAATGGTGGCAGAGAATTAGAATTTTCTCACTGCCATCATCCCTACAACATAGGCCTTCCAATGAGCTTTAGCCCATGTTTGGTCAAACTTGCTCTCAGTCTTCCACCATTGTCACTCTAGTCTCTGTCCCACTTGTTTCATCACTGCCTAGTGAATCAGGGTGCCCACTTGGCTCCACTTCATGGGAGAGGATGCTTAGGGGCAATTGTGTCCATCATTCTGGCCACTTCCCTGTTCCAGAGATCAGCAAGAGCTTCTACTAGATCACCCTTCAAGGCAACAGGGCATTTCCAAAGAACCATCGGTCTTTTGGAACCATAAGTCTTTTGGCAGGTAGACCAATAGCATAATGGTTTGAATGGTGGATTATGACACTGGAGACCAGGGTCCAAATCTCCATTCAGCTGTAGTAAACCCAATGAGTGACCTTGGGCAAGCATATTCTTTCAGCCTTGAAGAATGGTGAAGGCAAAGGCAAACTGCCTCTGAACAAATCTTGCCAAGAAAATTCTGTGATGGAGTTGTAATAAGTCACAAATGACTTGAAGGCACACAACAATAGCCAGAAGTAAGTGGCACTCACATTTTTTTCATATTCAAATCCATTTCTGAGGGTCTTGAATTGGCTTACTGAGCTCCTTTAAAAGCAGGATTTTACCACTGAGAAGACACTAGCATGCAGTGGTATGACATATCTAACCCTTTGCTCTTTGCTGTGGTCCCTATATGAATTGGGCTTCTGAAGTCAGTAGTTTGTGTTGTCAAAAATGGACTCATTGTCCCATGTGCTTTATTTTGTATAAGAAAGAAGCAGTCATAGCTGCTAGGTATGTCTTCAAAGTAACATTTTGTTAGATCATTAATTCCTCTTTCCAGGAATATTTGCCAAGCCTAAACATCACAGGCCAGCTCACGTGTTAATATTTGTCTCTTTCCGAACACACGCCTGGTGAGGGTTGGAGCTTGCAATATAAAAAGTGCCATAAGAGTGTTTTATTACTATGTTTAATCTCAAATTGCATTTCATTTTTTCTTAATTCTTAAGGTGTAGTTTCTACAAAACAAGCAACATTCATGTTGTTGTTCACAGTCTTGTAATTTTTGAAGCACCTTGGAAGTGTGTAATTAATCATCAAGTGTAAAAAACCTAATGATAAGTTATTGTGAATAATTTGGGGGAGGAGTGTGTGAGAGAAAGAGAGAGTGAGAGTGTGTATGTGTTTTAAAGTTAGCATCTGATCTTCATTTGTTAAGGATGTGTCAAAGAAGAGCAATTTCCTTCTTAGAGCAAGCAAGACATTGGTTCACTGTTATTAAGATACCCAGCTTTTTACACAGAAGGCCTGAATGCTCTGCTCTTCAAATCTAAGAAGGAAAAATGAACAAGCCAAAGTTTTTAAATGTGCTCCAGTGTACTGGTGTCACGTTTGTCATTTCTCAAGTGTTCTATTTGTAAAAATGTGTGCTGTCAGAGGAGCTATGATTTTATTTTTATTTATTTTCGGGATTTATATCCCGCCTTTCTCCCACACTGGGATATGTTGCACATTTAGCTTTGTTCTGTTAAAAGGGAGCTGTACTTTGCTATTCAATACAGGCCTGTTCCCTTAGTGTTTCTTTTCCCACAAAGGCCTGCCAGACTTACAACACCATAGTGAAAATTCAGTTAGGAATAAATAGGTTTGGGAAATATGACTGTTGTTGCCTGCTCTGGAGTTAAGAAAAGATTCCAGAAGCATGATAGATGGTAAAGTGAAGCCCTTCCCCAGTGTGAAATGAAGTCCGTGCCTAATTTGGAGATAACAAAACATCTGGTTTTTCAAGTGATCAACTCACTCTGCAGTTCTGCAGAAGGCCACAATATGTCTTGTTCATATTTAGTATTTGGAGAGTTTAAATCCCAGCTGTGTTCATATTGGTAAATGATGAGACAAAAAAAATGAAAGCAATTGCAGCAGGTATTGTATATAGGAAGTGAATGAGAAGACTATGAAAATCCACTCATCCAAGTGAGTTTTTTGAAATGTAAATGATTCCTAAAAGATGTAGCAAACTGGATTTTATAGCAACTTGGAAAAAGCTCAGGGAAAGTGATTCATAAATATTACCACAGCCTCATGACTGTTTTAGCGAAAAGGAATTATTCTATTTATTTAGGTTAGAATCCTAGATCCACTTGCATGGAAGCAACTCCCACTGATTTAATGAGGCTTGTATCTGGGCAGACATGCTTAGGACTGTACTGTTACGAAGAGGTTAGAAAAAATACTGTTTTGGACTATAAGGACCAGAATACCTTCTTCATCAAAGCCAATGACTGTCCTAGCTGAGGGATTCTAGGAGCTGACATTGGTCAAAATTAACACATCGCGGGATTATCAGTAATTCAGCTGGTGTAGTTCTTCCAACTGCTCACTGATAGGAACCTATTACTGAAGCTGTATGCTTCCTTTCCTGCCACAGTCATTTCCTAAATCTTCCAAACATTTTTGCTATCATCAAAATGTTGTGTGTTAAATGAGTAATTAAATGAAATACATAGGATCAGGTTGTGAGTCTCATTGAAACTGCAGGATTGAAAGTGGGTTCATACATGAACAATTGTGTGCTGCAGTCTGTTATATTTTGTATTTTATTTATTATTCATTTATTTAATTATTTTCTGTTCCACCACATGTGCAGAAAGGAAGTCCAATTTTTAGAACTCCTCTAAGGCCCTAACCATCTTAATCTAGCCTTGGAAGAGCATTTCTATGTTCTGCTGTTAAACTACTTAAAAACCCAAAGGGTAAATTACATTGAAGGTGTTCATACTGGGGGGAAAAACAGAAACAAAAAACCCTCTTCTCTGAGGTGTTCATCCACCAGATAATTCATGTTCTTTATCTATTTCTTTACTCCACACAACCCTATTTTATATTTCTATTCTGTGTTGGTCTGTCAAGATGGTTTCAACAGTGAGGCCTTCTGATCATTTACTAGTCTTCCAATGTTCTGGGGAGCACTGATTTTTGCTTGACCTGCCTCATAAGTTAGTTACATGTTTCTTTACCACTACTTCTGTAAATAAGTTACTGAGCTGGCAGAAGGAGAATTTGGGAGGAAACAAAATGAATGGGAGGGACACAAGATAATATGAATGGAATACAGCAGAGTAAATCTTTTATCTTATGAAATTACTAGCTAATGGGAGAGCAGACTTGTGGGAGAGCAGACTTGTGAAACATACTTGAGTGACAGTGGGCAGTTTTTCAAAGCTGCCTACAATGGGCAATCCATCTGCTTCAGAAGTTGCCTTTATTTGCAATTATTCAAATATGGAAGACAGAAAGATATCTAGACATCACTTCATTTACTTTCCACTATATTCTTACAGTGCTATATAAATATCTTTAAATCATGTGTGATTTTCTTTTGGGAATTGTAATATCTTTATTGTCATAGTCCAATTTAATATACATGGTGGATCATATACAGGCTATTCATGGCAGAGCAGGCATTATGCCCTTCTCTTCTTTGCAGTGATAATACTATGGTAATAATACTGTGCAGGCAAGGCTTAGTTTGTGTTGCCCCAGATTAAAGCATTTCATATTTTCAGCGTTTCCCCAGAACTAATTAAATAAATGCAAGTCTCACTCACAATGCCTGGAGGAGAAAGATACTACAGATGCTTGACATTGTTGTAAGGAAGGGGTTTTCTTTCCCTGGTTAAAAGAAAGTGGTATCATTGGAAGGGGTATCCTCTGCTAGCCTAGGGATGCACATGTGTGTGGCTTGTCTACACTAGCTCTATACTCCAAATTAACTCTGACCTGGTGACATGGTGGTTTTACTATGCAGCCCCCAATCCCTTAATCAGGTTTACACAATGCCTGGACCTGATTCAGGATTTCCATCCCTTGTCCTGCATTTAAAAAGTATATCTTTTGCCCCAGGTTTTTCAGAAAATCTAGAACAAAACATGGCAGTGACAGGCAGCTGACAGGGACCACAGCTGCCCATTGTCCTAGAAAGTAAAAGGGGCAGAATTCAGGGGGAATGGGGCAGCTTGGAGTCTTCTGGCAAGTGTAGACAAACGTTTTCTCTACTGGAAAATGTAAGTTCTGACATTTTATGCTTTGAACCTTTTTAAAACTGATTGTAGATTAATCAGATATGCAGGCAACACAATATTACTACTGTAAAGGAAAATGTAATAGATTTGGAACAATTACTAAAGAAAATCAAAGAAGGAAGTGCAAAGGTAAGCCTATTGAACATAAAGCAAAGGAAAATAACCACAGAGGATTTACATGAATTCAACCCAGATAATGAGGAAATCGAAATAAAGATTTACATACCTTGGATGAAACATTAATCAGAATGGAGACTGCAGTCAAAAAAACAGAAGATCAGGAATGGGAAGGGCAGCTGTGAAAGATGGAGACAAAATACTAAAGTGTAAAGATATACAACTGAATACTAATGTTAGAATTGTCCAAACGATTGTATTCTACATCACTATGTATGGCTGTGACAGCTGGACAATGAAGAAAGTGGATAGGAAGAAAATCAACTCATTTGAGATGTAGTGCTGAAGAAAAATGCTGAGGATACTGTGGATGGCCAAAAAGAAAAACAATTGGGTTCTAGACCAAATCAAGCCTGAACTCTCCCGGGAAGCAAAGATAACTAATTTGAGGCTGTTGTACTTTGGCCACATCATGCGAAGGCATGACTCATTGGAAAAGATGATAATGCTAGGAAAGGTAGAGGGCAGTAGAAAGAGAGGAAGACTGTATGCCATATGACAATACTCTTATCAGTCATGGACCTGAACCTGCAGGATCTGAGCAGAGAGGTTGAGAATAGGGGGTCATGGAGATGTCCAAGTCCCAGGATTACCATGAGTCAAAGTGGAGTTAAAAGCAGCTAACAGCAACAAAAATTCATTTTAACTTTGTCAACAAATCATATTTCATCTATTCAGTGTTCTTAAAAAGAAGTAATTGGTCTAATTGTTCCTGTGATATGTCAACCACGTGATGTAGACTTCACTGCTTCTTCTCAAATTAATTTAAATGTGTGCTTCCTTCTTCATTATTCACTTTAGTGGTATGTAATTTGCTTATGGAATGTGCTGTGGTTTGTTGATTTTCTTACCATTAAATAAAGTTGAACCAGATGAAGTTGTGGCTTTTCAGCAATCATTTAAAAAACAAACAAACCCATAAAAATTGAGGTTTCTCTTTTCTCCCCAATATGTTAACTTTCATTCTGCCAAGCAGAGTTAGACTTCATTGCAAGAACTTGTAAGTAAAGTCAGATGGCCTTGGTAGAGCAGTGGGTGAGATGGGTGTGGAAAACAGTAAACAGTTGCTACTTACTGCATGGGAAGGAGGGGTATTTTGTACCTCCAGCTGCAAGTTCTTTGGAGATACAGAGGCAGGGGCAATTTACATAAATCACTTAGATAACTTATTACAAGCCATCTGCACCATGCATCATGTCTTTCTGATGATGTAATTGGTCATTCACAAGCAGTGTACTTGCATGGTCATAGCTGGAGATGGTTGCCACTTAATTCTTTCTGCACAGCCGTAGAGAATGAATCCTCAAGTACAAATTAATGTGGTTGTCTATGCCTGTGTAAAGACTGCATCCAGATGCACAATAATGGACAGAATGTATCCCTGAATCCACATGCCCATACTAGAAACTATCAGAATATGATGCCACATTAAAAGTGTCAAAACACCTTGGATGACGATAACGGGGAGGGGCTGATTTCATTTGTTTAAATTGAAAAGTCTACCTTCCTGATCAATATTACTGTCTTAAATCTGTGTGTCGATTTGTAAAAGTAGTAGAAGGAGGGTATAATCAATCTGCCTGTATTTTTATATGTAATTTGCTCTGGGTGATGTTGAGATAGTTGTCAAGAGG